>ML437484.1:0-35904 GCA_005239525.1 Nicotiana knightiana
CCGTTTAGCCCCGTTTCCATTTCCAATTCACCTACACATAAAATAAACCCTATTAGGGACATATGACGTGTATTTTATCATTAAAACTCATAAAATGCGAGGTATATAATGCTTAAAATAACGAATTCTAGCCACACATCACCCCTTCAATGAAATGTGATGTTATCGGTGTTAATATGATATATTTCTAATGGAAGGTCCTTTTGATATGCAAATGATTTCTAAATGACTAAACAATATTTTCCAATAGCTGGGTAGTATTTCTCTTTGTGATCTTTCCAAATATAAAAGAGTTTGCAATTAAAAGTAATCAATTTATGCCAAATAAAACCCACTTATTCCTAAGCGATTCTATTAAACAAGGTTTAAAACCTTGAGTCTTTGATATTTACTTCTACCAAACCCTAACTCACTTTTCCAAGTAAAGAAAGAATATAATGGTACTTGTTAATGTTTGCAACCACCAACAATAAATGAAGAATGAGGAGTAAATAAATATCAACCAACCATTATACATATATTCAATGTTAAACACCCATTGACATTACACCCATTTAGGGTCCACAANGTTAGCTACACATGCTAAAAGACAAAAAGATGAGAATATAAAACGCCATAAAGCTTACAAAGTGCAAGATTGTTAAAGCTTCCAAAGAAAATGGGAATATTCAAAGCTTGGAATGTAGCTCTTTTTCCAGACAAGATGCCCCCACAAAACCCCAATAAATCTATTTATAGGGGCTAAAACTCGGGGCCAATTTCGGACAAAAATGCCCTTCCAGGTCAAATATGCAACCGCATTTCTGTCGCATAACAGATATGCGGTCCGCATTCTCTTCAACTACACCGCATCTTCGAAACCCTAGGTTCCAGGAATTCGTCGCATTCATGTTATGTGGTCCGCATTGTTGATATGCGGTCGCATAGTGTCATCGCATTTCTGCTCTCATCCACTTCTACAGGAGGTTTGCGATCCATTATGCGATCCACAAACCTATTATGCGGTCGCATAATGGACCGCATTTCTTCCCTTGGATTTGGCCAAACTAACTGCTGGACTTTGCGGTTCCCCTGAGCATTATGTGGTCCCCATATTGGCTTTGCAGTTCGCATTTTCAACTCTGCGGTCGCATTTTGCCTATTCTTGTCCTTTTGTGTCTTTTTGATTCCATTTCTATGTTTTTGGGTCCTTAAGCTTCATGCACTGCAAAACATCGAAATTACATAAGTATAAAAGACAATTGCATTTAAAACGAGCTAAAATTAAGAAATTGGAATTAAATGTGCCGAAATTCTCCGGCACATCAACACCCCCAACTTAAACTCGTGCTTGTCTTCAAGCAGCTAAAACAACTCTATACTATTCTAGACTCTAACTAAACGACATGAAACAATAGTGACCATGGACGATGTTAATCGTCAGTATTACAAGCATGCATTTTCGTTTACTTTCCCTTCCTGAACAATCATTGCTATTTACAAAGAAACTGATCAACTTGTGAACTTTTAGCCTCGACCAATTTGACAAAATGTTACTCTCAGCTGAGTGCCTTTGTATTCAACTTCAAGAACTCAACTTCTGTTAAACCTCACAGTTCATATTCCCTCACCAGAAAGAAAGTCCCAAACTCACAATATTTACAATGACAACAAAAAGGGACATATTCACAAAGACACTCACTCTCACAAACAGTTTCAAGTGTTACAACACATCATACCATAAGCTTGCCCATATTTTAATTCATCGCCTATTCAAGAACATTCGTTTGGAGATCCCATAAGGACTTTTTAAGCTTGTAATGTAGGCTTTAGGGAAGGGCCGGATAAACATTTGGGTACAAGTTACTACACCCTCCTTGAACACTACTCACATTTTTCTTTCTTGGTGTCCTTTGTTTCTTTTCAAACCACACAACCTTCATTAGCTCCTTAAATACCTCTCTAATTTTCTTCAAAGCTCCATATTTATATATATACAAATATTTCTTTTTCATTTCTTTTTCTTCAAAGCTTCATTTCTTTCTTTCTTTTTTCTTATGGAGCTTGAATAATTTCATTTGAATATTTTGAGGTATACTTTCCTACACTCAATGTACAACCTCGCCAATTCCCAACTTGGCACCACACCCCCAACTTAGGCTCTTAGCCTCATTCTCAGTGTTCAAGGAGAGACATGTTCAAAAGATGGAATTATTTTGCAAAAGGGGAAATGTTTGTAATGAGGTGGCCAAAGAAAAGGGTAAAGGCTCAAATGGGGTAACTAGTGATAATGACTATACAATGGGTAGCTTGAAAGGCTAACTGGGTTTTCAAATAACACAAAGACAGCCTAAGGTCATTTCTCCAACTAAATGTACTTATCATTAGCATCAAAAGACCAACCGGGCAAGTTCTAGATGACATAAGTAAATACAAGAATTAATTACACAAAACTAACACATGCCATATGAACAGTTTGGCTCAACATAGTTTTACACTTGGCAACTCGGAGATAATTCTAAGTAAACATAGATTCAAAGAGCGAGCCTCAAGTTCATACAGATGATTAACAATATTTGTTTTTTTATCAACGGAAGAGTATAGGTTATTTACAGATATACATGCTTGAAACTAGACACTTACACCAAACCGGTCCAAATGTTTCGCTACTACCTTGGTTCTACTATTACACCCTTGGAAAAGAACCCGACGAAGAAAAACCAAGGGGAATTCATTGATAATTACTAAATATGTACATGCATACAAATATCTACTTGTTTATGGTTTTTATTTTTTTAAAAAGATAACATATCTACAAAGACAACACAAGTATGTACAAGAGTTAACGAGAAATTTTCTTATATACACAAAAAACCATGTACATGAGTTGAAAAGTATAAAAATATATACAACGGCTACCTCACCCCCAACTAATAGCATGCATTATCCCCAATGCATAAGAGATGTAGAGATAGAATTTAGGGGCTCCCTGTGTGACGATCCAAGGGGTCATCACCTATGTTATCACCCATCCCGTACTCCCGAAGCCTTGAAAACCTCCTTTGTATTTGCCTCGATATGCATGCGCAATCCGGGTGTGTAGCCGGACAGCTTAAATAGGGAATTTTGTGAAAAATGCCAAGATTTAATATTAAAATGAATAAATTTGACTTCGGTCAACATTTTGGGAAAACGGACCCGGACCTGTGATTTGACGGTCCCGGAGGGTCCGTAGTAAAATATGGGACTTGGGCGTATGCCCGGAATCAAATTCCGAGGTCCCAAGCCCGAGAAATGAATTTTTGAGTAAAATTGTTTTCTGAAAATAATTAAGGAAATTGAAAATGAAATCTGATTAGAAAGAAATGGTATCAGGCTCGCATTTTGGTTCCGGTGCCCGGTAAAGGTCTTATATATGGTTTAGGTCCTTTCTGTAAAGTTTGGTTGGAATCAGGTTTCGTTTGAAGTGTTTCGGGCTTAAAAGTGGAATACTTGATATTTTATGGAATTTGATAGGATTCATGGATTTTGAGTCTTAATTTGGTGTATATGATGTTCTTTTGGCGATTTGATCGCACGTGCAAATTCGTAGGATGTGGTGTGAGTAATCTGTGAAATTTGGTGTCGTTCCGAGGTTATAGGTCAGTTCGGCACGTTGTTAGCAAAGTTAGAACACTTAAAATTTCTAAGTTTGGTTCTTGAGGTTTGGGGGTGTGATTTCGAGTTTTAGTGTTGTTTTGAGTGTTCCGAAGGCTCGAACGAGTCCGTATTATGATTTGGGACCCGTGGGTATACTTGGTTTGGAGCCCCGAGGGCTCGGGTGAGTTTTGAATAGGCCTCAGAGTTCATTTTTGAACTTGGAAATCTGATGGTGTTCTGTTCTGAAGGCTTCGCAAATGCGAAGCCAGCATCGCAAATGCGAAGGTGCACTGATTGCACAGTGTTCAAAAATGCGAGCCTTTCTTCGCAAATGTGAAGCATCTCCTCTAGCACAGTGATCGCAAAAGCGAACTGTGTATTCGCATTTACCATAACAGGGGTGTTCGCAATTGCGAACCCCTGTTCGTATTTGCGAGGCCAACCAATAGCCTGCCCTGTACAAAATCGAGCTTTTACTTCGTATTTCATATTTTCTCAAACTCAACATTCTTAGGTGATTTTTCCAAATAACAAGACTCTTCCAAATCAGTTGTAAGTGGTTTTTACTCATTTCTTTCAATCATTAACATCATTTAACATGCTTTCAACTTAGAAATCAAAGATTTTCATGGGTGAAATTGGGTAGTAACCTAGAACTTGTAATCACCTTAGAATTTTCTGTGAATTGGTCATGAATTCGTAAATAAATTATGTATTTATGATCCTTAGACTCCGGGTAATTGATTCCTTCAAGAAATTTCGAAATCCGAACGCGTGGGCCCGGGGTCGAAATTCCGAAAACCTTCAAGAATGCTTAGTTTTTGGAATTTCTTGATTAGTTCTCCTTCTTAGGACTGAGATTGACTTAATTATACTATGTTTGGCTAGTTGTGAGCCGTCAAGAGTAGTTTCGGAGATTCAGACGCATCTTTTGATCCGGTCCTTGGCCCCAGGAGTGCTTTTATCGAGGTGAGTCTCCTTTCTAACCTGGTAAGAGGGAAATGTCCCCATAGGTATTATATGTGTTGCATGTATTGTTTTGGGGGCTACGTGCATACCCGTGGCGAGAGTCCACATGTAGCGACTATGCCTATTATGTCCGGGTAGTCTAGGACCACAACATGCCTTGTATTCTGCTTTGAAATGATTTACCTGTTATACTTTCTTGCCTGGATATAGCACCGTTTCCTTGAGTACCCCATTTGATTAAATAATTGGAAAATTTCAATATGTGAAGTAGGCTTGATACTTGATATATACGTATTGTCGCTTTGAAAATTTACATTCCGCGAGCATATGTAAGTTTCCTTCACTCTTATGGGATCGGGCCGTACGCCACGTCGAGATTGAGATTTCAGGATGGGATCGGGCCGTACGCCACAACGGATTATTAGTGCACTCTTGGTTCGGGCCGGTCGATCCCCGGCAGTGCACGGGGAATTAATTGAGAATGCACTCTTGGTACGGGCCGGTCGATCACCGGTAGTGCATGGATGAAGTTATACTGTGATACTACATGATTTCCTAATAAACTCACTCTTGGTACGGGCCGGTCGATCCCCGGCAATGCGTAGACTTGATTACTGGTAAGTATGCACTCTTGGTACGGGCCGGTCGATCCCCGGCAGTGCATAGCTATTCTCCCTTATGATCTGGTAAGCATGCACTCTTGGTATGGGCCGGTCGATCCCCGGCAGTGCATAGCTATTATCCCTTATGATCTGGTAAGCATGCACTCTTGGTACGGGCCGGTCGATCCCCGGAAGTGCATAGCTATTCTCCCTTCTGATTTGGTAAGCATGCACTCTTGGTACGGGCCGGTCGATCCTCGACAGTGCATAGCTATTCTCCCCTATGATTTGGTAAGCATGCACTCTTGGTACGGGCAGGTCGATCCCCGGCAGTGCATGGCTACTTTTGATATGATTACACGGCGAGCATGCACTCTTGGTACAGTCCGGTCGATCCTCGGCAGCGCATAGCTATTCCCTCTTATGACTCCAGCTAATTATTTTACACATACGCGCGTATGTCTGTTCGATACTGTTTTCGACTTATGATTTGATGATGGTTTTGAGGAAGAATAAAAAGGGAGTTGCTATTGTTTCTGTGTTTTATTTGGAAACTCTGTGAGTTGTTCTTATTTATTGTACTCTGTTACATGCCTACTATTTTCCTTATATCCTGTCTTACACTATTATTGTTGGACCTTAGTGAGTATCGAGTCGACTTCTCATCACTACTTCTTCGAGATTAGATGGGATACTCACTGGGTACGTACTTATGTATGTACTCATGCTGCACTTTCTTTTTCTTCTGTACTTGACTGTACAGGTCCGGAGGTTGATACGTCTGATCATCAGTCCGGTGCAAGATACTGACCAGGGTTAGTTATACGTCTCGGTGAGCTGCTCTTCCTGGCTATATCCTAGCAGCACCTTGAAGTTCCCTTTTGTATTTTCCCCTCTATTTCATTCAAACTAAGGGATTGTATATATTTATGTATTCTGATAGTTTCCCGCGACACTCGTGACACTAGTTCCTGGCACACACGTGCGTACATTTTTTTTCTGGATTTTGGGCTGCATTTTCATACATGTGCTTACCTTTGGTTCACGTATCAGATGGCTTTAACTTTTATGTCACAGGATATTATCATGTTTATAAATGTTTAAAACTGGTAAAAAATGGAATAATCAATCACTTGGGAAGGGTAACACTTAGTGTAATTTATGTTGGCTTGCCTAACCCCGTCGTTGGGCGCCATCACGGAAATTGGGTCGTGACAACGTGGTATTAGAGCTTTTAGGTTCTCGTAGTCTCACGAGTCACGGGCAAACCTAGTAGAGTCTTGCGGATCAGTACAGAGACGTCTGTACTTATCTTCGAGGGGCTACAAGGCTGTTAGGAGTACTTCCCTTCTTGATTCTTCATCGTGCGAGTTGATTTCCTTTGAGGCTTATGCCTATGTTCATTCCTACTCAATCTTACGCATCGCAAAGCGCTTGCTATAGATCAGGAATTTGAGGAATGAGAATGGTGCTATGAATATAATCCGAGATGCTTCCATGTGTAAATGGTCGTGGTTGTTGTTATGGCCCTGCAAAAAGGGTAGTGTGTTATTTCAGCTCAATAGCTGTATTTCTGGGAGCCTTAAGGCCGTGCTCAGGTGGTGATGATGTTTGCAAGTGATGGTCGTGCGACGCTGATATGATGATAGAATGCTTGCCCGTAGGTTGGGGGTGATGAAGGGTTTAAGGGAGGTTTTCTCAGTGTTTGATTTCGAGATTTCAGTGTTTTAGTTCCCGCAGAGGAAAGGTATTTGGATTCTGGATGGTCTGGTTGAAGTTGATAAAGCAGTAAGACTTGGTGTCTTCAATCGAGATGGGGTATTCACCTGTGACATGTAGTCGTTGTCATTGATCGAATGGAATGTGTTAGGTTTGTCGATGCTATGGTTTCTTCGGTTGCGTGGGGTCAGAGTAGTGAGAGGAAGTACTGAGGTCGCAAAGAGCGTGCATTTCAGCGTTGCTGGGAGGTGTCAGCAGGTGATTTCTTCAGGTGGGTTGTCTTCTGGGGATAGGTTAGCAATGGCAGGGTGGGCACGTTCTGTTAGGGGTCCTAGTGTCTAGTTGGTAGGAGATAGAATGTGTAAATAATGCTAGGGAATTTGAGTATTTATGGAGTGCTAGCGAGGGAATTTGGAGGATTGGGATGGTTTGGCTGAGCAAGATCGTGTTATCAAAGGAGGAAGGATCTCAGCAGGATCTAGGGTGGTGCTAGGAGTGGCTTCGGGCTAAGTGGGGAGTCCCACCATCTGCAGTAGGGCTGTAGGGTTATCTTCTCATAGGGTCGCGAATTTTCGGCATTTAGTCAAGTGATTCAGCTAAGGAAGGAGGAGTAAAATGGTAATTTTGCGTAGGATTTGATGAATATGTGCAAAAGTTGGCCCTGACGGGCAAGGGTTGGGCTTGGAAGATTCAGAACTTATGCTTAAGGCATGGGCAAGTTGTAAGGTTAGTGAATCAGTCGCGTACTTCATTGAAAAAGGTGTTCCTGTGCTAGGAGGGCCCTGGAGTTGATTGTATTCGGGGCCAGTGAGTTCAAAATTTAAGAATGTGGCATTAAGGACGCATTGCAGCAGTGATCGGTTCCCTTGACGTGATTTAGTTATGCATATGGTTGGTGCTGGTGTGTGTGCGGGGCTTATCGGCCGTCGTAGTGGATCTCATGTGGGAGTATTTGGGTGCTACGGCCTGTCAGGTGTAGGCGGACCCCAGAAGGGTAATGGTGGTATGGGCTACTACTTAAGGATTTGCATGATTGGGTGATAATGGGATTTCACTCGTGTGTTGAGATGGTAATCTTGAATTGAGTCAAGGAAAAAGTTTCTATATGATAAAATGCTCACCCTATTGGTGGTTTGGAAATTGTTGATGGAATTCTTGCGCTACCTCGTATTGGCATGTCAAGTGCTGGGAGAAGTATGTAACTGGGAGTAAGAATCGAGATTCAGGTATGATGTTTATAAGGATGTCATGAGCTTGGAAGAACAAGACAGAGTGATTCGAAAGTTCAGTATAAGCTGGTATCATCTTCAGTGTCGCTTGAGATCAACATTCGGTGGAAGAGGCCTTATACCCTGGTCATGGGTTATTGATGTTCTTTGCGGCCTTAACTTCGTCGATGTTCTGGATGTGCAGACTAGTTGCCTTGTGTGGGAGGTCATGGAAGCATGACTGCGAAAGGATTGTATAAAGTGTGACATATAGTCACTTGATGGAATTCAGATTTGGACTGAGTATGAGGAAGTGCAATATTGCTTAATTGAGAATTTTATGCTTGGAGGGCGTTCGGTTCAGTTGATTATGGATTTCGGGGTGTTAGTCCCGGTGATGACAGTTGTTCTCGTGTATTATGAGAAAAGTTAGGGTTAAGGTGGACCCAGGTAAAAGCTATTATCTAAGTTTGGTGCGAGCGAGGTGGTTCGATGTTTGTGGATAGGTTTATATATATGATCATGGGCTTCACGTGAGCCAGGCATGTTCCTTTTAGTAGATCATCTTTTCATGGAAAGATATTAGAACAACGGGTGTTGTCCCGTCTTCGTCGAATTTATGTGTTATGGTGATTGTGCCGTACGAGTTGTGAAAACGGCTTAAGTATTCCTTATGTGGTGAGTCCCGCGTAGTGGGGATGTTATGTGAGCAGGATAGCTCTTGTGATCCAGAGTGTATATATATATATATATATATATATATATATATATATATATATATATATATATATATATATATATATATATATATATCGCACCCCAGCTGTGCTTGAGTTTTATAGCATACGACTTTATCAGTCTCCCCAGGATAGTATTAGGCACTCAACGTGCTTGTGATCGATATTCGGTAATTTGTAATAGTGAGCAATCAGCTCTGTATATATTTCCTTACGTGAGTTTTATGTTATTTGGGATCGGGTAGCACGCTGCCATAGGTATGTTATCTGGATCGGGTTGCACGCCGCAGTAGTGTGATGATACGGAGGGTTAATATGTATTTATTTTCTTGTGTTTATTTACTATTTTTGGTAAGAATTCATATTAGTTGAGTGAGCTGAATAGTTCCGTCCTGAGTTGTTTCTATATATCATATTCAAGTTATGGCCTATTGGCGCGATGTGGTATCATGTGAGGCTGTTAGCCATGTTTGGGTTGATTTACTGTCTGAGCAGTTCATACTGGGTGAGACGAGATTATCGGATCAGGGACCAGTACGGTAAGGTTACGTGGAGTGTATATTAAAGAACAAACACAATCATCTAGTTTCATAAGGAAAGTGACGATTCTAGTCAAGATGAGGTATTCAAGGATTTTTTAACTCTGCGATTGAGTATGAGTTTTTGCACATTTCCTCCGTTGTGGTGGTATCGTCAGCAGTATCGCATGATGTATGTATAGTTGTCATGAGGTGCATTGGGAGCATCAAATTCGTGGAATTTTGGCCATTAAGGCTCAAGGAGAGTCATTGTGGTCAGATGATGAGTTGTGCGGTGCACGGTGCCGATTCGGCAAGGGTATGCAGTTATGATCGGGTATATCGTGTGCTAGTTGATGCAATGCTTTTATATATATTGGTACTGGGCCTGGCAGAGAAAATTCAGGGGTTGAATGAATTCTGAGCTTATTATATGGATAAAGAAAAAGTCTCCAGATTTTATCAAGCTAATGTGCTCGAATGGGTTGTGGTAGCACGGGCAGGTGCTCGAGATGTTAAACAGTGATTTCAGGTAACTCCAGGGCAGGTTGCGTGTCCCTGACATTGATGGCCTGAGGGAGAGGATTCTAGCAGAGTTTGCCTACAACAACAGCTGCCAGTCGAGTATCCAGATGGCTCCTTATGAGGCTTTATATTGTAGGCGGTGTCGATCTCCGGTTGGATAGTTTGAGCCGGGAAAGGCTCGGTTGTTGGGTACGGATTTGGTTCAAGAGGCCTTGGACAATGACAGGATCATTCAGGATAGGCTTCGTACAACTCAGTCCAGGCAAAGGAGTTATGCAGATCGCAAGGTTCAAGATGTGGCTTTCATGGTTGGTGGGCGAGTATTGCTCCGAGTGTCGCCTATGAAGGGCGTGATGAGATTTGGGAAGAAGGGCAAGCTTAGCCCTAGATACATTGGTCCATTTGAGATTCTTGATCAAGTGGGAGAGGTGGCTTATAGACTTGCATTGCAACCTAGCTTATCAGTCGTACATCCAGTCTTTCATGTGTCCATGCTTCAGAGGTATCACGGCGATCCAACCCACGTGTTAGACTTCAGCACTGTCCGATTGGACAGGGACTTATCTTATGAGGAGGAGCCGGTAGCCATTCTAGACTGGCAGGTTCGCCAGTTAAGATCCAAGAGTTTCCCTTCTGTTCGTGTTCAGTGGAGGGGTCAGCCTCCTGAGGCATCGACCTGGGAGTCCGAGTCCGATATGCGGAGCCGTTACCCTTATTTATTTCCCGACTCAGGTACTTCTTTCTTCTGTCCGTTCGAGGACGAACAATTATTTTAGAGGGGGAGAATGTGACGACCCAAGGGGTCATCACCTATGTTATCACCCATCCTGTACTCCTGAGGCCTTGAAAAACTCCTTTGTATTTGCCTCGAATTGCGTGTGCAGTCCGGATGTGTAGCCGGACAGCTTAAATAGGGAATTCTGTGAAAAATGCCAAGATTTAATATTAAAATGAATAAATTTGACTTGGGTCAACAATTTGGAAAAAGGGACACGGACTCGTGATATGACGGTCCCGGAGGGTCCGTAGGAAAATATGGGACTTGGGCGTATGCCCGGAATCGAATTCCGAGGTCCCAAGCCCGAGAAATGAATTTTTGAGTAAAATTGTTTTCTGAAAATAATTAAGGAAATTAAAAATGAAATCTGATTAGAAAGAAATGGTATCGGGCCCGTATTTTGGTTCTGGCGCCCGGTACATGTCTTATATATGGTTTAGGTCCTTTCTGTAAAGTTTGGTTGGAATCGGGTTTCGTTTGAAGTGTTTCGGGCTTAAAAATGGAATACTTGATATTTTATGGAATTTGATATGATTCATGGATTTTGAGTCTTAATTTAGTGTATATGATGTTGTTTTAGCGATTTGATCGCACGGGCAAGTTTGTAGGATGCAGTGTGAGTAATATGTGAAATTTGGTGTCGTTCAGAGATGTATAGGTCAGTTCGGCACGTTGTTAGCAAAGTTAGAACACTTAAAATTTCTAAGTTTGGTTCTTGAGGTTTGGGGGTATGATTTCGAGTTTTTGCGTTTTTTTGAATGTTCCAAAGGCTCGAGCGAGTCCGTATTATGATTTGGGACCCGTGGGTACATTTGGTTTGGAGCCCCGAGGTCTCGGGTGAGTTTTGAATAGGCCTCGTAGTTCATTTTTGAACTTGGAAATCTGATGGTGTTCTGTTCTGCAGGCTTCGCAAATGCGAAGCCAGCATCGTAAATGCGAAGGTGCACTGGATGCACAGTGTTCGCAAATACGAGCCTTTCTTCGCAAATGCGAAGCATCTCCTCTGACACAGTAATCGCAAATGCGAACTGTGTATTTGCATTTCCCATGACAGGGGTGTTCGCAATTGCGAACCCCTGTTCGCATTTGCGAGGCCAACCAGTAGCCTGCCCTATACAAAACTGAGCTTTTACTTCATATTTCATATTTTCTCAAACTCAACACTCTTAGGCGATTTTTCCAAAGAACAAGACTCTTCCAAATCAGTTGTAAGTGGTTTTTAATCATTTCTTTCAATCATTAACATCATTTAACATGCTTTCAACTTAGAAATCAAAGATTTTCATGGGTGAAATTGGGTGAACTGGGTAGTAACCTAGAACTTTTAATCACCTTAGAATTTTCTATGAATTGACCATGAATTCCTAAATAAATTATGTATTTATGATCCTTAGACTCCGGGTAATTGATTCCTTCAAGAAATTTCGAAATCCAAACGCGTGGGCCCGGAGTCGAAATTCCGAAAACCTTCAAGAATGCTTAATTTTTGGAATTTCTTGATTAGTTCTCCTTCTTGGGACTGAGATTGACTTAATTATACTATGTTTGGCTAGTTGTGAGCCGTCAAGAGTAGTTTCGGAGATTCGGACGCATCTTTTGATCCGGTCCTTTGCCCGAGGAGTGCTTTTATCGAGGTGAGTCTCCTTTCTAACCTGGTAAGAGGGAAATGTCCCCATAGGTATTCTATGTGTTGCATGTATTGTTTTGGGGGCTACGTGCGTACTACGTGGCGAGAGTCCGCACGTAGCGACTACGCCTATTATGTCCGGGTAGTCTAGGACCACAACATGCCTTGTATTCTGCTTTGAAATGATTTACATGTTATACTTTCTTGACTGGATATAGCACTGTTTCCTTGAGTACCCCATTTGATTAAATAATTGGAAAAGTTCAATATGTGAAGTAGGCTTGATACTTGATATATGCATATTGTCGCTTTGCAAATTTACATTCCGCGAGCGATATGTAAGTTTCCTTCACTCTTATGGGATCGGGCCGTACGCCACGGCGAGATTGAGATTTCAGGATGGGATCGAGCCGTATGCCACGGAGGATTATTAGTGCACTCTTGGTTCGGGCCGGTCGATCCCCGGCAGTGCACGGGGAATTAATTGAGAATTCACTCTTGGTTCGGGCCGGTCAATCCCCGGCAGTGCATGGACGAAGTTATACTGTGATACTACATGATTTCCTAATAAACGCACTCTTGGTACGGGCCGTTCGATCCCCGACAGTGCGTAGACTTGATTACTGGTAAGCATGCACTCTTGGTACGGGCCGGTCGATCCCCGACAGTTCATAGCTATTCTCCCTTATGATCTGGTAATCATGCACTCTTCATACGGGTCGGTCGATCCACGGCAGTGCATAGCTATTCTCCCTTATGATCTGGTAAGCATGCACTCTTGGTACGGGCCGGTCGATCCCCGGCAGTGCATAACTATTCTCCCTTATGATCTGGTAAGCATGCACTCTTGGTACAAGCCGATCGATCCCCGGAAGTGCACAGCTATTCTCCCTTATGATTTGGTAAGCATGCACTCTTGGTACGGGCCAGTCGATCCCCGACAGTGCATAGCTATTCTCCTTATGATTTGGTAAGCATGCACTCTTGGTACGGGCCGGTCGATCCCCGGTAGTGGATAGCTACTCTTGATATGATTACACGGCGAGCATGCACTCTTGGTACGGGCCGGTCAATCCTCAGTAGCGCGTAGCTATTCCCTCTTATGACTCTAGCCAATTGTTTTTCACACACGCGCATATGTCTTCTCGGTACTGTTTTCGACTTATTTTTTTATGATGGTTTTGAGGAAGAATAAAAGGAGAGTTGCTATTGTTTCTGTGTTTTATTTTGAAACTCTGTGAGTTCTTCTTATTTGTTGTACTCTGTTACATGCCTACTGTTTTCCTTATATCATGTCTTACATTATTATTTTTGGATCTTAGTGAGTATCGAGTCTACTTCTCGTCACTACTTCTTCGAGATTAGGCGGGATACTCATTGGGTATGTACTTATGTATCTACTCATGCTGCACTTTCTTTTTCTTCTGTACTTGACTGTACAGGTCCGGAGGTTGATACGTCTGATCATCAGTCCGGTGCTAGATACTGACCGGGGTTGGTTATACTTCTCGGTGAGCGGCTCTTCCTGGCGATCTCCTGGCAGCACCTTGGAGTTCCCTTTTGTATTTTCCCGTCTATTTCATTCAGACTAAGGGATTGTATATATTTATGTATTCTGGTGTATTCTGATAGTTGCCTGCGACACTCGTGACACTAGTTCCTGGCACACACGTACGTACATTTGTTTTTGGGATTTTGGGCTGCATTTTCGTACATGTGCTTACTTTTGGTTCACGTATCAGATGGCTTTAACTTTTATTTCACATGCTATTATCATGTTAATAAATGTTTAAAACGGGTAAAAGATGGAATAATCAATCACTTGGGAAGGGTAACACTTAGTGTAATTTATGTTGGCTTGCCTAACCCCGTCGTTGGGTGCCATCACGACCCGTGTGGGAAATTGGGTCGTGACACCCTGAGGCACACTAAGCTCTATAGGAGTCGGAAGTCGGCAGGATGATGGTGGGGTCACCCTCTGATGCCGGAGCTAGGACTTACGAGATCTCAGCCTGAGAGGTGACCTCCACAGATGGAGGAGGGATCTCCAACTGTCCTGACACCGGAACTGGTGCCTCTGAGCTGCTAGCTTTGCCTGCTGATGGTGGAATGGTCGATGATTTGGCTTTGGTGACCATGTTTGCTAGCGAATGCTCGATCGCCATCTGAATAATTGCTTCTTCTTCCTTGTAGGGACAACAACCTGCTTGCCTTTCTCCTGAGGACCCTCATCCTCCTCGGACCGTGATTCCTCATCAGTCTCCTCCTCATCTGTCTCCCAGCCTCTGACTCTGCAGAGTGTCCGGACTCTTCCCCAGAAGGGATGTCAATGTGCGCAGGGGGAGATGGAGTCAGGGAAGCCCCGACAGTCTGTGGCTCAGGAGCTGTCATCAAGGTGGAAAAGTCAAGGTCTAACCCAGCCACGGACGTGCCCGCTCCCTGCTCTCCTTCCTTTGGCAGGAAGTAGGATAGATCGAACTCCAGAGTTTGCATTTAGTGGAGCTCATTAATCAGTGTGCCAACCTCGTCATGGAGCTTGGGCAGGCCTCCAACCTCACCCCGCTCTACCTTCTGAAGCGGTACCTCAATCCGCTTGAGGCGATCCTCATAAGATGCATGCTGCTGTTGGAGTGTTGTCACTGAGGATTGGATATGAGTAAGGGCCTGCCTCATCAAAGTAGGGAGGTCCTTAAGAAGCCGGTCTAACTTCGCGTTGGCATGCTGAGCTAAGAGACCTAGCCTCGAAAGGGCTAGCAGTGCAGTAGAAGGCTGGGCAATAGTGGCCTGAGAAGTGGGCTGTGGAGTGGCAGTGGATGCCACTGTGGTCAGAGGAGAAATAGGTGGCTGGGAGTCTGAGATATCTGTATCAGCAAGAATCTGGATCTGAACCACTGGAAGAGCAGAAGCTACCTGTGGCACCGCGTCACTGATGCACGTGATATCAATATCCTTCAGCGCTTTCCTAATATTGTCATGGTGTGGCAGTGAAGGGACTTCCACAGCCTTACAGAGGGATGTGATCAAGCATGGGAAGGGAAATGTCGTGGCTGTCTGGTTGGCGCGGACCCTTAACTCTCGGAAGATAATGTCACCCATATCAATCTTGATCCCAGTCATAATGCATGCAATGAGAAGAGCTTTCTCAATGCTTATGTCAGTCTCATTCCGGGATGGTATCAAGCGAGAGGTAACAAAGTTGAGCCAGAATCTACCCTCTCGTGTAAGATCTTCCTTGAATATTTTATGCAGAGGGTCAATCCAATCAGGGGTCCCTGTTGCAATCACTGAGGCAATCCAGGCACGCTCACCATCTCTGTTGGCCCATTTGGCCTTATATTCAGCTGTTCCCGGACTCCACCTTCTAAAATACAGATCATTTATCGCTCCCGTGTCACAAAGCACCGGCTTCCCCCGAACCATGACCGATTCACATAAGACTTTGTTGCGCTTGTGATGAGCTGTTCTGGAGGCCCCGTAGGATGCATATAACTCTCGCACCATTGTTTCATTGAAATCATCAGGCACCTCAGTGAAACATTCCCAGTTTCTATCTTTGATATTCTCCAGTATGTGAGGGTACTGCTCCTGTAGTCCGTTCAGACTCAACTGTTTCTCTTCAAGGATTTTTTGTTTCGTGAGCCCTTCTTTGTACAGACTCCTAGAGCATGTGACCTCAAAACGAGCTGGAAATCATCTCCCCTTTTTCTTCTTGCCTCAGCATGTAGGTCGACCGAGGGCAAGGTCTCCTCCTCATAATACTGGGAGGGATGTTGAGCAATAGGTCGAGATGGTTCTTGTCGTGAACGTTTGGCTTGTTGTTCTAGATGGCCAGATGAGGCCCTTTTATTACCAGCAATAGATTTCTTCGGAGCCATATCTGTAAAGAAAGGAAGTGTGAGCGACATAGCAGACATCAAAGGAAAATGTTACAAAGAAAGTCAAATATGCAATAGGTTATGTGGTTGCATAACCACTATGTGGACCGCAAACCTGTCGCACAATGTCAGTCTGCTAGAAAGGAACCAATTATGCGATGGGCTATGCGATCGCATATCCATTATGCGGTTCTCATAACCATCACAAAACTGGGCACTAGAAAAGGTCATCACACTATGCGATCGCAAAACCCACCGCGTAGACGGATATGCGATCACAGATCTGCCACAACATGCCATATCTGGCCGCAGGCTGTCTGTCTACGCGGAGTCTTTGCGCATATTGCTTATGTGATCGCAAAGCCGACACATTTTGCCATCTCCCTCAGGTCACCTAGGGTTTCATATGTGGCAATGATGCGGACCACAAATCAATTATGTGGTCCGCACAAGTCATCTTCCTTAAGGCTTCATTCTATATTCAACAATGGTGACCCTAATTTCACTACCCAGAAGCCCATACTTAACCAATATTCAAGAACCCACCCCCCACTACAAGCAGATAACCAAAAGAACGAGAAAGAAGAAAGAATTAACACAAAAGAAAACAACCTAAATATGAAAACACACAACAAAATTAAAACTAACAATTCACAGAAATGAAGTTGGGAAGGAAGACATACCAGAACTAGGTGAATGAGAGATAATCAAGGAGATGATTTCACTAATTGGAATCTTGTTCACTCTTTCACGTTCAAACTTAGCCGATTTCCCTTTTTTTTTGTTTTTTTGTTTTGTGTAAGTGTAAATGCCTTTTTTTTGTTTTGCTTTAGTGCTGGTGTGCAATATGGTGGAATTGTGTGAAGGGGGTAGGGAACTTACATGAGAAAATGCGGTGGGTAAGTTCACCGCATAACACATTATGCGACCGCATAAGTGTTATGCGGTGGGTAAGTTCACCGCATAACACATTATGCGACCGCATAAGTGTTATGCGGTGATATCAACTCAGGTGGCTCAACTTCCTCAATGCGGTGCTCTTATGCGATTGCATAACTAGCATGCGGTCCGCAAAATGCACGTTCTCATCACATTTCAACCATCAAATTTTGCTAAACACATTGCCCAGGTTTGCGACCACTATGCGGTCCGCATAGCCAAAATGCTATCGCATATGTGTAGTAAACTTCCTATGGTCACAAATTCTGGCGGGAATCCCTCGGATGTCTGCTATTGTCCATCCAATTTCTTGTCGGTGTTCCCCCAAGACATTCAACAATTTTCCTACCTGCACATCATCCAACAAAGAGGAAACGATTACGGGTAAAGTATCATTAGAGCCAGGAAATCTGTACCTCAAATGTGATGGAAAAGGCTTGAGCTCAAGTTGTGGTGGCTCAATGATGGAAGGCTTTGCGGGAGGAGTGGCTCTATTCCCTAAGTCAAGAGAGAGCTTCTTCGGTGCATAAGAGTAGGACCCACGTCCTTCCAATGCATTCACGGCTTCTACATACCCCTCCATGTCTTATCCATCAAAATTTACCAAGATTGCTGCCAAGGCCTCACGAAGGCACTCCTCCTCCATATTCATGTCACTAGCATCCTCGACCTCATCAACAACATCTATTACCGAGATCCCTTCATATGCATTCGGCAACTTCAAACCCTTACTAGCTTGGAAAGTGACTTCCTCATCATTCACTCGGAATTTGATTTTATTTTGTTCTGAGTCCATCAAAGCTCTTCCCGTGGCAAGGAATGGTCTTCCCAATATGATAGGAATTTCCTTGCCAACCTCACAATCGAGGATAACAAAGTCGGTCGGGAGAAGGAACTTTCCCACTTTCACTAAGACATCATCAACAATACCCACGGGTCTCTTGATTGAACGGTCGGTCATTTGCAATCTCATACTTATAGGTATTGGAAACCCCAATCCCGGTTACTTGTAAATAGCAAGAGGCATAAAATTTATGATAGAACCATTATCACAAAGTGCCCTTGCAGAATCTCTCAACCCGATAGTACATGGAATGGTGAATGCTCCCGGGTCTTCCTTCTTCTCAACGGTTGTCGTGGAAATAATAGCACTAACCAGGTGAGTCATGCTCACCACTTCATTCTTGGTGTATCTATTCTTTGTCATCAAGTCTTTTAAGTATTTGGCAAATCCCAACATCTCTTGGAAAGCCTCCAAGAAAGGGATGTTTACCGACAATTGCTTCAAAATATCATAGAATTTCTCGAACTTGCTATCATCTACCCTTCTTGAAAGCTTTTGAGGGAATGGAGGAGTAGGTCGAGGGATTGGTGGAGGAGCTTTTGGGGTCTCCTTCACCTTTTCCTTAACCTCTTCATGCTTTGCTTTTTGGACATTCACCTCTCGGGAGGGCTTCTCACTTTCAACAACAACCGGCACTTCAACTTGTGCCTTAACTTCTTGCTCAAGATCATCTACTTCAACTACTTGTTCACTCTCATCTTGAAGGACTTTCCCGCTTCTAGTCATAATAGCCATGCAATGAGAAGATGAACTAATCACATTCCCCTTTGGGTTGACAATTGTATCACTTGGAAGAGTACCTTTTAGCTTGGGATTTTGTTCTCTTGACAAGTCTCGCATTTGCATCTCAAGCTTTTGTATAGAGGAGGTATGTGACATCACGATTTCAGACATGTTCTTCATTATAGCATCACCTCTCTCTTGATTCTGCAAGATATTTTCAAGCATCCCTTCTAACTTGGATTCATTTGAAGGACCCTCCTTGTAATATTTCCCCTTCAGTGGAACATAGGGTTGGAGCTCCGGTTGGCATAATTGATATTGTTGTTGTTCCAATTACCTTGACTCAACCTACCTTGGTCATTGCGCCAATTTTGTTGGCCTTGCCCTTGCGGGTTTGGCCTCCATTTATTTTGTTGGCGATACCCTCCTTGAGAATTATGAACATAGTTGGCTTCTTCAAACTCTTGATTTTCCGTCGGTAGCATGTCTTCCTCAACATTTACCTTCTTCGTTTGACTCTCCGTGAACATCTTTGTAAACACATAAATGTTTGTGGCAAGACCGGAAATCAATTGGTCTCTCTCTCTTGATTTTCTTTGATCATGTTGGTAAGAGAGGGAGTACCATAAGAAATTTCACCACTAGCATCTTCGGAATGCCATGCTTGATTGTGTTTGGCCATTTTATCCAGAATTTGTGTATCCAGGTGAATGATTTGTCTATGAAAGATCCATCTGCTGCATTTTTTTCTATGCTGGGACAATGGATCCAAACTCATGTAGAACTTCTCCATCAGAATAGCATCCAGAAAACCATGGTTCAGTGACCTCACTAAGTATAACTTGAATCGGTCCCACGCTTCATGTAAGTGTTCTCCTGGTATTTGTTTGAAGAAGAAGATTTTATCTCTAATCTCAGACTTCTTGCTCTGAGGGAACCACTTGGACAAGAAGGTACAGACAATCTCAGTCCAAGAAGTGATAGATTGAGGAGGTAGATTTTGAATCCACTTTCTCGCTTCTCCGGTCAATGAGTATTTGAATACTTGCAATCTCAAGGCGTCGTCTGTTACATTGTTCTGTTTATGCATGGCGCACACACCTAAGAAGTTCCTAAGGTGTTGCGTTGGATCATCGTCAGTAGAGTTTCTGAATATTCCTTCTGCTTTAAGCATAAGGATTAACCTGTGTTCTACTTTAAATGTAGCAGCTTCAACCCGTGGAGGAAGGATAACGTTGGTATCATCAAGATATTCCTCAATGTCCGCAAAGGGATTCTTATCTTCATCATAATTGGCCATTCTCACCTATCACACCAAGCAAAGCAAGCAAAATGTGGTGGAATAGAAAAGATGTAAAGTAAAGTGCACACTAATTAGTAATTTCAAAACCGTATTCCCCGACAACTACGCCAAAATTTGATACGCTCAAATTATACCTTAAAATAGTGTAAAGCGATCGATTTCAAATATAGTAACCCAACGAGGTTGGGGTCAAATCCCACAGGGAATAGGCGTGAAAAGTTTACTTGGGTAGTGTGAATCTTAACTTAAAATTGTATTTCTATTCCGTTAGAGTAATAGGAGTATGGTAATAGATTGGGTTGTAATTGTGTAAAATAGTAACAAGTATGATTAAATAATAGTGTAATTAATTTGAGAATCTAAACCAAGGTTGTGTCCCTTTCAAGGAAATGTGATGCTATCGGTGTTAATATGATATATTTCTAATGGAAGGTCCTTTTAATATGCAAATGATTTCTAAATGACTACCCAATATTTTCCAATAGCTGGGTAGTATTTCTCTTTTTGATCTTTCCAAATATAAAAGAGTTTGCAATTAAGAGTAATCAATTTATGCCAAATAAAACTCACCTATTCCTAAGCGATTCTATTAAACAAGGTTTAATGCCTTATGTCTTTGATATTTACTTCTACCAAACTCTAACTCACTTTTCCAAGTAAAGAAAGAATATAATGGCACTTGTTAATATTTACAACCACCAACAATAAATGAAGAATGAGGAGTAAATAAATATCAACCAACCATTATATATATATTCAATGTTAAATACCCATTGACATTACACCCATTTAGGGTCCACAACCTTAGTATTTAAAGTTAGCTACACATGCTAAAATATAAAAAAGATGAGAATATAAAATGCCATAAAGATTACAAAGTGCAAGATTCTTCACTCTTAAAGCTTCCAAAAAAAAATGGGAATATTCAAAGCTTGGAATGTAGCACTTTTTTCAGACAAGATTTCCCCACAAAATCCCAATAAATCTATTTATAGTGGGCTAAAACTCGGGGCCAATTTCGGACAAAAATGCCCTTCTAGGTCAAATATGCGACTGCATTTCTGTCGCATAACAGATATGCGGTCTACATTCTCTTCAAGTACGCCACATCTTCGAAACCCTAGGTTCCAGGAAGTCGTCGCATTCATGTTATGCGGTCTGCATTGTTGATATGCGGCCGCATAGTGTCATCGCATTTCTGATCTCAACCACTTCTACAGGAGGTTTGCGATCCATTATGCGGCCTGCAAACCTGTTATACGGACGCATAATGGACCGCATTCTTCCCTTGGATTGGCCAAACTAACTGTTGGACTCTGCGGTTCCTCTGAGCATTATGCGGTCCGCATGTTGGCTTTGCGGTCTGCATTTTCAACTATTTGGTCGCATTTTTCCTATTGTTGTCCTTTTGCGGATTTTTTTATTCCATTCCCATGTTCTTGGGTCCTTAAGCTTCATGCACTGCAAAACATCGAAATTACATAAGTATAAAAGACAATTTCATTTAAAACGAGCTAAAGTCTAAGCAATTGGTATTAAATGTGCCGAAATTCTCCGACACATCAGAGCCCAACCAAACGACCCCTTTAAATATCCGGTCGCAACCCATTGCATTTAACCCGCCCCATTTATTATTTAATCCTGGCCGTTGATCTTCAATGATCAACGGCCCATAATAAATCCCCATTTCTCCTTATATCCCTATGCCCAAACCCTAAAGACCTATTCCCAATTTCTGCCGCCCCTAAATCCTCTCCTCTTTTCTTCTCTGAGAAACCCTAGCCGCCTTCCCCCTTAATCTCTTTCCTAATCCCACTGATAATAGGATTCGACTATTATTTTCTTACCATATTTGGAACCTTTTGGTACTGGTTGTCTGTTTGTGGTGTTACTTAGATGTTTGCCTAAGCATGGCAAGCAAGATCTTTTATTTTTGAGAATTATTTCGTCTACATATTTTCAATACCATGCTATTTGAGTCTGATTTCATTAAGATCTTTATTGATTTACACTCTCCCCTTTAAACTAGGGTTTACCCGATTTCTCTCCTAAATTGATTTTTAAACTGATTTTCGCATCCTTTCCTTATTCTATGGTTGATTTGTTTTGTTTCCTTGTTTGTTCGTTCAAATTTTACTGTTATATATAAACCCTTTCCTATTCCCCTGTTAGGGCAGATTTTGAATCGACATATTTTCAGTAAAAATTAGAGCTTTTGTCCTGCTATTCTCTTGTTCTGTATTCTGTTGGCCGGCTGAAAGCCAAGGCCATTAAAACTCTCTTATTCAACCTTCTCTTGGTGCGAGCATTGCCCGGAGCTCTTTCGAAGCTCTTGGGAACTTTGACGGATTGAGATTCTGGGTTCTTGTGGAATTTTTGCTATTTACTGCTATTCGTTTAACTGCCTAATCCACATAATTTTAAGTTCGGTCGAGACTCACATCTGTAGACCTCGAAGAGTGCCTAACACCTTCTCTAAGAGGTAATTTTAGACCTCACCCGATCTTTGGTGGCGTTGACTAGTCGAATAGAGTTATTTGCACAATAGGTGCCCTAACGCAACTTAATATCATTAGGTGGCGACTCTTCTTTTTTAACACCCATTTAAAGAGTTGTAACATGTCGAAACCCGCTTTCGCGAGAAAAAGGGGCGCGTCATTGATTACTTAAAAGAATCACTGAATTAAACCAAACAAAATAATACAAATATAATCACCCAAATTATTCCTTTTTTGATTAAATAATTTGGTGAACACAATTGCCATCATTTTAAAGTTCCATAAATGAATTCATGCAAAGAACAAGTGTTAAAATCCACAAATGTCAATAAAAATATCATATCTGTCAAACTCTAAAGTAAACTACTCCATAATCATGGAGAAAATCATCACAAATGAAATTGAAGAATAAGAAGACATGAATTCAATCAAAACTCAGGTGTTGAGTTGAGGAAAGAATAATGAATCCTCGTGCATTGGGTCTCCAGTGCTCTTCCAATATTTCGTAGGTCAAAAGTCCTCTAAAAATCGCATTTTTGATGTATGTATACCATGTAGGAACGGATCCGGACGAATCTACCTTTTTCAAGCCGAAACAGAAAAATACTCTGGAAAAAATGCACAGGCGCACTGCACCACGCGACGCGCTAGTGAGGATTATAGAGACCTTGCAAATTGTCTGTCAAGCAGTGTAGTTTTCTTAGAGTAACTTGTTTCTTTCACTTTTTGATATTCGGATTTGGTCCTCGAGCCCCAAACATAATTCTGGCTCAATTTGTTGGTTTTTATTCAGACTTCGAAGCTCTAAATTGATCGATGTAGCTCCAAATTATCTTTTTAACTCGTAATCACTTCCTACACGGCATAAAACATGTAATAAGTAGAATTCACTATCATTTAAGCTCAAACATACGTAAAGTGCAATAATTAGAGTGTAAAACACGAGTTTCTAGCCTACCATCAAATCTCCGCACTTAAACCGTTGCTCGTGCTCAAGTAATCAAACTACAATTCACATAGGGACGACCCTTTTCATCAAACAACTTCCCTAACACAACATGCCAAGAATATTTATAGAAGACTAAGCATCATATCATAATATCCTAGCCTCAAAGCTCGACTCAAAAGCACCACACATTTTTCATAAGCTGCTCACTTACTCTGACACAGAGGTCAATGTAATTACCTTTCCTTTGCAAGTCATGTGCCCTAACACTAAAAATAGAGAGTAGTTCCAATAAAATTCAAGAACAGATAGGATCAGGAACTCAACATAGAAAGAATTCACTCATTCTCAGAAACACAATTCATATGCCACAGAAAATGCACCATAGGCTTGCTCGTAGTGTAATACTCTACTAATTGAGCTCATTCAATCAAAGATCAAGTGAAACTTCAATTTGGTTGTAATGTAGGCTACGAGATGGATAGGATACAATTTGGATAATAGTGGTTACACCTCCCTGAGCACTTTAATACATACAATTTTGCCAATTCAAACCCCACACTTATGTTGAACCAAACCACAGCCTTCATATCATATTAGCACCATTCTCCCAATTTCCTTTAGCACAATCAAAGCAAGATTTACCACTAGCAAGGAATAATTTTCTTTAAAATATATACAACACCAACTTTTTTTTTTTTTTTTTTTTTTTTTTTTTTTTTTTTTTTAAGTTCTGAATTTCTTTTCTCTTGTTTTTTTCCAATTCCCTACAAGTGGATCTTATAATTTTATCGAACAGTGCACCTTTCTCCTTTTTTATTGTTCCACTCAAAAACCCAATCTCTTGCACTTAGATTTTAACAAGCTCGTAAATATTTCAAGTGCTCATGAGAGTAAAGGTTCAAATAAATGGTCAATTCACAAACAAGTCAGGCTTGTAGTGTGATTTCCAAAGAAATAGGATTACAAGCTCAAAGGGGCTAACTAGGATATACAACAATTAGACGGGTTGCATGCATATAATTGGCTTAACAAAGAAATGCCTATATCACTTCTAGACTGAACAAGACTGCTATTTCGCTTAGCAAACACACGGGGCAAGTTCTAGACATCAACTGACATGCACAGAATATCACAAAACTTCACATATACCATGGCACATAACTCACCTAGGATAGGATCTATCCCGACTCTCTAGTAAAAGCAGTTAAGCACGGTCAAGATCAAACATAGTAAGGTACTTATACACTAGTTAAGAGTTGAGCCTAGGAGTAATAACTAAGGCACTCACCACTCTCAAGACATACACAATCAAGGAAAATTGCTTCAAGTTAGCACTATACTCAAGATTCTTTATTCCTACAAAAAGAAAAAAATAACTAAATCTGATTCAAATAAATGCCCTTGAAAAAGAATCGTGACACAAAGAAAAATCAAGGGGGAATTATTACACTACCTAAGAAAATAAAATAAAAATAAAAGGCATATTTTTGGATTTTCAAAAAAATTTAAATTTTTTTTGTATTTTTCTCATTCGACTTCGAATCCCTCGAAAGATCAGTCGATGAAATTGTTGATACCCAATTTTTCCATCACATTTTTCAATAAGTACATATACTTTCAAAATGTCATTTGCATCATTACTTTATTTACACAAGCATTTTTCATAATTTTTAAAGCTTTAAAATTAATTTTCTTGCATTTAAATTATTTGAATCTTTATTAATTATCCTTTACATTATTCTGTGATGATTTAATTACCAAAAGTTATTATTTTCATCAACATATCTGTTTCAGAATATTTTACTTTATTTTATGTAAGTATATTTGTATTTTTTAAAGTTATTTACATTTTTTACAATAATAGCCAGTATTCTATAATTTATTACATTTGTCATTTTATTAAAGGTCAAAATAAATTTTAACATTTTTATAATCTTCTACTGTTGTTTTAAAGTATTAAGTTTCATACTATTTAACTATTTTATTAAATTATTTTCCCCTAATTCCTTGTATTTTAAAATATAGCCCAAGTTAGGCCAATTTTCGCACCATATTAATGGCCCAAACACCCCAAACCCCTGGCCCAATTCACAGAGTCCAATCCAAATGACCCGTGTGACCAACCCGATTGTGACCCATAAACGACCCGCCCCACTCCCCTTTTGATCTTGGTCGTTGATCTCAAATGATCAACGACCCATAATAAACCAACCCCTTTCCTTATATCCCATCACCCAAATCCAAATCTCATTTCCTCTCAGCAGCCGCCTCTATACTATCTCATACTCTCCTCACTCCACCAACCCTAGCCGCCACACTCAAATCCCAATCCCAATCTGATATCACAGGGAAATCTTCCATGTTTCCTTTCCTTTCTTCCATACAAAGAGATTATTACCAGCTCCTAAGCATTACAATGTGTTTGGTACTGAGTTATTTATGGAAGTTCATCAACATGCGTTCATTCGACTCTGATTCTGTATTATCGCCATGTTTTTTACTTGATACACTCACCACCAGGTTATATGGGTCCGTTTCAGTGAGAGTTTTTAAAACTATTTGGTTCTCCATCATGAACTAGGGTTTACCTAATTTTTCTCCTATTCTGATTCTAAATCGATTCTGCATGCTATTATTTTTTTATTATGTTTGATTGACAGTGTTTCCTTATTTGTTTGTCTAAATTTCACAACTATATAAACCCCTCCCCAATTTCCTTTTTGAACGGACCTTAATCACTATACTCTAACTCTCACTAGTCCTATACTATTTTGAAATTCAGGCTCTTGGCCGGCTGGAAGCCAAGGCTACCCGAATTCAATTATTAGACCTCTCTCTGTGCGAGCACTGCCCGGGGTTCACCTGAAACCCTTGGGCACTATGACACACTGAGAATTTCATGATTCATTTTTCTCCTGCAATCACCGTTATTTTTGAGAGTTTGAGTTTCACATTCTTTGTTCAACTTGTTTGCAACTGGTTAGTGCTTCGTACATTTATAATCTCTACTTCTTTCTGCTTGTATTATGTGAAATAGTGCTGCTTGGATTCCTTTAAGTTAACTTCGATATTATGTCATTTTGTATACGAGTTTATGAGTCTTAATACCATTCTTCATAGCTTCATATAGCCTAGTCAATGTTTGTTGCACCTTATCTTGATTTCTTGTACTAAAACCCTTAGGGAATTATGTCCTAGCTCAGAATTGGTCTCTTCCTGTTAAATTCATTGTTTCTCTACGAGTTATATGGAAATGATGTGTAGATACTTAGCTTAACACGTTCTCTTGCCACTGCCGGCTCTAACACATGCCCATTATGTGTGTCCAACTTGATTAATTTCTGATCATTATGTCTATGGGTAGCTAGTTATTTATACATGTTATTTTTTATAAGTCTATGCCTTAGATTCTTGGGAGGAGCTAATTGACACCCATAATTTGCCTGAATGAACCTTTTCCTTTATGGGACTCTGTTTCTACTTGCCTACATGAACCAGATTTGATGTCGCAATGCTTTTAAGCAAACATGTTGCTTTGTTCTGGTGTTGGATCACTCCTGCATTCATTGGTATTTCTTGTGTTCTAGTTGAATCCCAATACATATAGGTTCTATGATCATGCATAGTAGATTGGACTATGTTATATGTTTGCATGTAAGATGATATATCTTCCTGCCATATCCTTGTGTTCTACTCAGCATGATTAGGCTTATCTTTGATTGTCATTCCCTGAATATGACTCTGCCTGACCATTCATGACTTGGATTCCTAAGCTTTAAATCCTTTAGGTTAGTAGTATATTCTGAACTCATTTGACATGTGCACCCTTATATGTTTACCCTATAACCTCAGAGAATCTGATCCCCCTAACTCTCTCTTAATGTGTTCTTTTCTGCTCAATATGTTATCTACTGCTAAGTGGTTGAACCTGTAATGTCAGTATTGCCATATCAACTTACCATGATGAAGCTAAGAATTATTGATTCTCTTAGTTTTCATATTCTCTGTTTAATCAATCCTGTTATGTTTGCTTCTAAAATACAAATGCACTTTTC
This sequence comes from Nicotiana knightiana, assembly GCA_005239525.1. Lineage (NCBI taxonomy): Eukaryota > Viridiplantae > Streptophyta > Magnoliopsida > Solanales > Solanaceae > Nicotiana > Nicotiana knightiana. The sequence continues at coordinate 27,488 of ML437484.1, forward strand.
TATAAATTTTGTCACTTAATTGCTGTTAGTTGGCCCACAATTATTTAAGTGATTTCTATGAGTATTTGTTTGGTTAAATTGTTAATTCACAATTGATTGGTAAGTGAGACTCCATCTAGATTGGATATGAGCCCGAATATGAACCTGGGATGTGCAACTGATACATCGAATAGGTTTGATACACACGTGGGAAGTGGGCTCGTTAAGGACCCCGACAGTGCTGGGTTATTTCCTTCTTGGCCCTACTCTATGTAGTCAACTCAATCATGTAAAGTTTGAGTTCCTTTCTTATTTTATCTTTGGGCCTGTAATATTTTGTAAACTGAACAGATTGGGAAAATTAGTAAAAGGGAGGGGTATTCTGATTCTCACACAAATAGGTAAATAACATGCATATAGGATCTACTTGAGCTTGCTTGCTATTTTGTTCGATATGATTTATACACTATGAAACCATGCCTATAGGAAATCACACACTCACTCCACTTGTCTAATTATTCGAAGCATGAGTTTAAGTGCTTTACCTGTTCACACGTGTACTTCTACGCGTTATTAGATAGCATGTCTATGGGAATCAAGAGTCAATAACTATTCTCACAACTTGTGCAACTGCAGTGTGTTTACTAGATAACATGCCTATAGGATTGTATTGATTTATGATCTGTTAATCCTCATTTAGATACCATGTCTATAGGGCTCTAAATTGATTAACTAACTGATTATTTTTGTTGTCTTACTACTCTGCCCACCTAGATAACATGCCTATAGGAATAAGCGATGAATCTACCAATCATTAGAAGAACCTAGCTATAAATACTTCTACTCGCTTAGAAAGCATTCCAATAGGTTCAAATACGAGTAATTCTGAGTTTTTCAATGGCTTTCACTGCCCCATTGCTTAATCACCTAGAGATCATGTCTATAGGTTTTCATAAATGGTAATCTGTAATTTCGATAATTCGAATAGCAACACTGCCATGAGACTTTCTTAAACTATGCGGTCACTTAGAAACCATATCTACAAGTTTAAAGCAACACCTCGAACCTAAAACTGCTTATAACATAATATGAAACATGCCTGCGTGCATTTGTTGTTATGTGTGGAGGCTAACTTGGGCCTTAATTGTCTTTATGTGAAATTCTATCTGTTTTGAATGTCGCTTAGTTTTATTTTTTTGAGCAACCTAAGTAAAGTCTAGAACCACCCAAATAGTAGGTCCAAAGCTTCCTAGATCATAAGCATGGGATGGGTAGCGCACTGTTGTTTTCCCAAGTACACACAAGTATACGTGGCCGCCAAGTAATAAAGAGACTCGAAAGTCGGATGTCGAACCCACAGAGACTTAGATTGATCGTTAACTAAGCAAACTAAAATCAATTAATTTTCCAAGATATTTAAGAGTGGTGTTTTTCTATTAATCTACTAGTGCAGAAATTAAACAAGTAAAAACTGAAGTATCAAGAATGCAATTATGTATGATGAGATTTTACTTCAGAGGAGATGCAAATTCCAAGGTTGTGGTCGGTTTATCAATCCTATTAAGTTCAATAATCACACTCGTTAATCCAGATTATCTATGGTTGCTAATTAACCGGGTCGTTTATATGAATAGCATGTTCCCACAATACTACTCGCCTGGCCACAATATATCAATCATATGTTCCTATGGTATTGAATCTATCATGAACGGATATAATACATTAATGAATTAAGCAAGACGGTTAGGTATACTCCTATCCTAACCGCGAAATTGTCCCCCGAGCTATGGGTTTAGAAACAAGCCTCTCTAATTCTACTATAATCTAAACACGGATTTTCCAAGCATAGCAAAGAAAGGAAATAGATCTAAACTATTGGCCAAACAATTAACCAATTATGCACAGAATTAGAAAAACAACCACAAGCTGATAATCCGAATTAACGAAGATGTAATTAATAAACGTTAATAATCATGTCAACCACAACCCTAGAACTAGAGTTCTTATCCACTCATGTTCGTAGTAATAATTTTCCAAGTATTGTGCATAAACAAATTACAAAGAAAAGATAAAGGGATGAAGAACTCTATGATTTCTCCTCCAAAAGTTGTTCACGTGATGTTCTTGCCTCCGGTCGCAAAACTCCTCTAAAAATGGTGTTTAATGACTATTTATATGTGTAGGGAAAAGACCCAAATGAAATAACCAAGTCCAAAACCAAGTAGGAGACAAAATAGGCTTTAAAAATCCGGAACACGCATCGCCTCGCGACAGACCGCGCCTAGCCTGCTCTGCCACGCGCTCCAAATCGCCTCAGGCCTTGCCTCTCAAGCTCTATACCGATCCACAAGGCTTGCCTCTCCTTCTCAATAGCGAGCAATAAGCCTCGCGTTGCATGCCTTCCTTGCTGCTTCGTTTCTTACTTTTCACTGCTTCCTAACTTTTGCCAAATTCCTTTCTCGTTCTCATTCCTTACTTTTCAACTCTTCTTTTGCCTTTTTTTCCTTTTGTATTATTTTTCAATTAAATACCCACTAATTAAATAATCATAATTTCATTCTTGTAGTGTATAAAATACACATTAGATCTCTACTTTGCTCCAATTTCATCTCCAATGTTCCTACACCTAAAATAACTCAATTACGCCCAAATATAGTATAGTTTAGCATTAAAGCCCTAAAATGTAAGGTAAATAATGCACTAAAAATAAGGAATTATAGTCAAACATCACTACCCCACACTTAAACGTTGCTCGTCCTCGAGCAATCAAACTACACTTTATATGGACACGACCTTTTAAAACAATTCTCCTAACTCATCACACCAAGAATACTTAAAATAGACTAAGCACAAAAGCGTAACATCTTCACCTCAAGATTTGATTCACAAGTACCATGCTTTATTCACAACTCACTCACTCACTCTAACATATAGGTCAATGGCATTACCTTTACTTCATGAATCAAGTGGCCTCACACAATAAAAGAGATTAGTTCCACACATAATAAAATTTAAGAACAATTAGGAACTCAAGATAGAAATAATTCACTCACTCTCAGAAATAACATTCATATGCTATAAAAGATGCACCATAGGCTTGCTCGTAGTGTACTACTCTACTAATCGAGTTCATTCAGTCTAGGATCAAGTAGGACTTTAATTGGTTTATGTAGGTTGTGGGTAGGGTAGGATACATTTGGATATAAGAGTGACTACACCTCCCTAATCACCGTAACATTTACTTTAACACATTAAAACCCCATACATATGTCAAACCATAACCCCACCTTCACATCAATGTATATTAACTCCATATTTCTTTAAGCACAATTACATCAAGAGTCACCACGATCAAGGAACATTTTTCACAACAATACACTATTTTTTCTTTCTTTTTAAATTAAAGTGGCTCTTACTTTTTCAAAAAAATGCACCTTTCTCCTTATTTCATTAGTTCCACTCAAAAGCCAAACCAACCACCCCACACTTTAACTTTTACAAAGTTCATAACAATTCAAGTGCTCATAAGAGGTTAAAAGATTCAAATAGATGGTTAACTAAAACAAATGGGTACGGCTTGTAATGTGGTTGCCAAAGAAAAAGGATTACAGGCTCAAGGGGGTTAAGTACGATACATAACAATTAGGCGGGTAAACTATATATATCTAGCTCAACAAAGAAACGCCTATATCACTTCCAAGACTGAACAACACTACTATTTCGCTTTGCAAACACACGGGGTAAGTTCTAGATATCAAATGCAATGCACAGGATAACACACAAACCTCACACACACATGACACGTAACTCACTCAGGAGCAGTTAAGCAAATTTAAGATTATACAATTTAAGGTACTTATACAAGAGTCAAAAACTGGCCTAAGCGTCATAACCAAAGTACTCATTATTCTCAAGGCATAACAAAGTCAAGATATATTGCTTCAATTCAATTCATCTCACAATGGCTCCTACTCCTAAAAAAAACTAACTACACCCAGTTCAAACAAAACCCTAGGAAAAGAACCGTGGTACAAGGAAAAACCATGGGGGAATTACTACACTACGTACAAAGAAAATCTTTTTGTCCTTTTTCTTTAGACTTAAATCCCTCAAGAAAACTGTCTAGGAGATCCATCGTCAGGAAAAACCCAAATTTTCTACTTTTTCTTTGATTTTTAATAGCCACTAAAATCAACTACGAAAACAAAAATAAGAAGTTAACATTTTTCTAACGTACTACTACTAACTATTTAGAGAATTCTCCCACCTCACACTTAAAAAGAGTGCAGTGTCCCTAATGCAAAAATAAAGCAAATAATAATGAGGGTAGACAAGAAACTTCCTGAAAGGCCAAAGGCCGAAGTAATAGTGCTCACAGGGTACTCAGACTTCCCCCAAGCATGATCCTTTGTGTGGCACCCCACACTTAGTTCTCACTCTCTAACTCGCTTTTGCACTCTTCCAATGGCTTTGATTCCAATTCTTATAATCCTACAAAACAAAAACAAAAACTACAATAATAATAAGATAAAAATAAAAATAAAATAAAGCAGTAAAGATGGGTTGCCTCCCAACAAGCGCCTGATATAACGTCGCAGCATGACACAGATTCTCGTCTAATTATTGGCAAGTAACACTTTCGACTTTTGATGATCAAAGTCACCCCTATAATAGTGATTTACTCTTTGTCCATTCATTAAGAATTTTCTCTCTCCACATAAGGCGCACAACTCAATGCACCATGTGGAGTGATTCTCACTATCTCAAACGGGTCCGACCATCTCAATTTGAGCTTCCTCCGGAAAGAGTATCAACCTCGAATTGAACAAGAGAACCAATTGGCCCGGTTCGAACTCGTGATGCTGAATATGCCTATCATGCCAGTTCTTGGTCTTTTCTTTATATAACTTGGCATTCTCATACGCATGAAAGCGAAACTCATCAAGCTCGTTCAATTGCATCAACCGCTTTTTACCCGCTACGTCTCCATCAAAGTTCAACTTCTTTATTGCCTAATAATCCTTGTGCTCGAGTTCCACAGGTAAATGGAATGCTTTTCTATAAAACATCTTGTAAGGGGAGGTTCTGATTGGAGTTTTGTAGGTGGTCCGGTATGCCCATAGAGCATCATCAAGCTTTGCAACCCAATATTTCCTACTTGCAATAACTATCTTCTCCAGGATCTGCTTTATCTCTCTATTTGAGACTTCAACTTTCCCACTAGTGTGAGGATGGTAAGCGGTTGCCTCTTTATGTTTGACCCCATATTGTGCTAAGACATTATCCAAGAGCTTGTTACAGAAATGGGTGCCCCCATCACTTATCATCGCTCTCTGAGTGCCGAACCTTGTAAAGATATGCATTTACCTTAGCATCATTGGTAGGAAGAGATAAGGCCTCCACCCACTTTGACACATAATCAACGGTCACCAAAATGTACCTACACCCACCGGACGAGCGAAATGGACCCACAAAATCAATTCTCCAAACATAAAAAAATTACAACCTCCATAATACCGTGCAATGGCATCTCATGCCTTTTCGTAATTGTTCCTGTTCTTTAGCACCTATCACATCTCCTCACAAACTCATGGGAATATTTAAACACCCTAGGCCAATAGAAACCCGATTTCAATACCTTACCTGCTGTTTTGTCACCTGCATGATGACCACCATAAGGCGATGCATGGCATTCAAGTAAGATAACATTTATTTTGAAATTCGGGCACCCATCTTCTCATTAGCTGATCAATACAATATTTGAACAGGAGTGGCTCATCCCACACATATGACCTCACATCTCGCAAGAACTTCTTTTTAGCATCAGGTTCAAGATCAGGTGGTATCTCTCCACTTGTCAGATAGTTCACAAAATCTGCATACCATGGCACCTCCCTAGCGGTAATTGTAAAAATTTCTCATCCGGGAATGTTACCTTGATGACATCTCCCTCAGCTATATGATTTCAAGTTTCTAACCTGGACAAATGATCAGCCACTTGATTCTCTGTTCCTTTACGGTCTCGGATCTCTAAATCAAATTCCTGCAAGATTAAAAGCCAACGAATTAGCCATGGTTTAGCGTCTTTCTTTTCAAACAAATACCTGATGGCTGCTTGGTCAGTGTAGATGATGACTTTAGTTCCAACCAAGTAGGCCTAAAATTTATCGGACGCCCACACTATCGCAAGCGGCTCCTTTGCTGTCACAGTATAATTTATTTGAGCGAGAGTGAGATTCTTGCTTTCGTAGTAAATGGAATGAAATATTTTGCTCCTCCTTTGGCCCAAAAATAGCTCCAATTACACCATCATTGGCGTCACACATCAGCTCAAATGACTCGTTCCAGTCAAAAGCTACTATGATTGGTTCACTCACTAACTTCTTTTTCAGCTCCTCGAATGCTTTCAGACAAGCATCGTCAAACTTGAACAACACATCCTTCTCTAGCAACCTGCACAAAGGAGAGGAAACTTTTGAGAAATCCTTTATAATCGACGATAAAAACATTCATGTCCCAGAAAACTCCTAACTCATTTTACTAAAATCAGTGGTGTCAACTTTTCAATTGCTTCCACCTTAGTCTTGTCAACATTCATTCCATCTTTGGACACCTTGTGTCCCAGCACTATACCTTCTCATACCATAATATGGCATTTTTCCCAATTCAGTACCAGATTAGTCTCCTCGCTCCTAGAAAGCACTTTAGCAAGATTGGTTAAGCATTCATCAAAAGAAGGACCAAACACAAAAAAATCATCCATAAAAACCTCCACAAACCGTTCCACCATATCGGTGAAAATAGCCATCATACACCTTTGAAAAGTCGCAGGTTCATTACACAACCCAAATGGCATTCTCTTAAATGCATAAGTTCCATAAGGGCATGTAAAAGTGGTCTTTTCTTGATCTTCCAGGGCAATAGCAATCTGATTATACCCCGAATAGCTGTCAAGGAAACAATAGTATTCATGTCCGGCTAACTTGTCAAGCATTTGATCAATGAAGGGGAGAGGGAAGTGATATTTTCGTGTAGCATTATTAAACTTCCTATAGTCTATGCATATTCTCCAACCAATCACAGTTCTAGTTGGGATTAATTCATTTTGTTCATTTACTACAACAGTCATACCCCCTTTTTAGGTACACATTGAACAGGTATCACCCACTTGCTATTGGAGATAGGAAATATTGTACATGCGTTGAGCCACTTAATTACTTCTTTTCTTACCACCTCTTTCATGATTGGATTGAGGCAGCGTTGATACTCTACTCTAGGCATATGTCCCTCCTCCATGAGTATTTTGTGCATGTAGAATGCAGGGATAATACCTTTTATGTCAGATATCAGCTAACCAATGGCATGCTTGTGCTCCCTCAGCACCCTTAAGAGCTTTTCTTCCTACAATTCAGAAAAATAAGAAGAAATAATCACAGTAAAGTTTTAGAATTCCCAAATATGCATAATGAAGATGAGATGATAAGGGTTTAAGTTCCAATTTTAGGGCCTCCTCAACTGAGGGTTTAGGAGGCGGGTCGATTGGCCTATCCAGAGGCTCAAAGTGGGTTCTTTATCTTATATGTTAGCACGATGAATCAAGAATGAGGGTGGCAAGTGGGCCGGTACAGGACCGAGATCGCGATCCAAACAAGCATCTTGGACTATACGGGCCTAGACCCATTAGAACCATATATGTGGGCCTGGTCCGGGCTTCTGGGATGGTTTTTCACTTTAGGACCGCTAGGCTCGGGACCATTTAGACGTGGACCGGACCGATCCTTGGCACTGCCCCATTGCACAAATCACCTAGAGATAATGTCTATAGGTCTTCATAACTTGTAATTTGTAATCTCGATTGCGCAAATCACCTAGAGATCATGTATATAGGTTTTCACAACTTGTAATCTATAATCTCGATAATTCGAATAGCAGCACTAAAATGAGACTTTCTTAAACGGTGCGGTCACTTAGAAACCATAACTATAGGTTTAAAGCAACACCTCAAACCTGAAAATGCTTATAACATAATATGAAATCTGCCCACGTGCATTTGTTGTTATGTGTGGAGGCTAACTTGGGCCTTAATTGTCTTTATGTGAAGTCCTATCTGTTTTGAATGTTGCTTAGTTTTATTTTTTTGAGAAACCTAAGTAAAGTTTAGAACAACCCAAATAGTAGGTCCAAAGCCTCATGTATCATAGGCATAGGATGGGTAACACACACATAGGGTACGACTTAGAAATGAATTAGAACGCTTTAGGTAAACAACTTCAACATAGTAGTCGGATAGCAGGAGGTGATAGTCTGTGCTCGCTGAATAATATGAGCAGATCCTCTCAAAAAGGAGTTGCGAAGTATTATTTATGTTGCACAAGGTGATCCTTTAGGCTAAACAACTTAGGATACCCCCCCCCCCCATATATTTCTATTCCAAAATA
>ML437484.1:35960-105562 GCA_005239525.1 Nicotiana knightiana
AAGTATTATTTATGTTGCAGGGGGTGATCCTTTAGGCTAAACAACTTAGGATCCCCCCCCCCCCTATATATTTCTATTCCAAAATAGTTGTATCCTTATAGATTTGTACTAATTCTCATTGTGTTATAATAAAATTCCTCGACCTTTATATTCTCTTTTGTTTATTTGATCATCTATCCTAATTACATAATCCACATATTTTTAAGTTCGACCGGGACCCATAGTTGTGGACCTCGAAGAGTGCCTTACACCTTCTTTTGAGGTAATTTGAGCCCTTACCCGATCTTTGGTGGCTTTGACTAGTCAAACAGAGTTATTTGCATAATAGGTGCCCTAACGCACCTTAAAAATCATTAGGTGGTGACTCTTCTCTTTTAACACCCTACCCTTTCATTTAAAAGAGTTGTCACATGTCGAAGCCTGATTTCACAAGAAAAAGGGGCGTGGCAGCATGGCGACTCTGCTGGGGATACACTTAGGCTCTTACCATGATGAACTTGGCTTATGTGGATTGCTTTCTATTGCGGCCAAATTCACACGCAAGTATATGCGATCCTCAAGTAATAAAGTGTCTAAAAGTCAAATGTCGAACCCACGAACTCATGGGTGGGGCAAGCTCTTCTATTCTGGTTCATGGTTTCTCTTGCCTATATGGTTCATCGGGGGGAGAGATTGAGCTTCAAGAAATAGTAAACGGTCTTATCAATACACAAATGTATAACTCCCCAGGAATTTCAATTGCGCTCATATTCATTACCGTAGGAATTGGGTTCAAGCTTTCCCCAGCCCCTTCTCATCAATGGACTCCTGACGTATACCAAGGAGTGCGGTTCGTTCGAGAAATTCCTACCTCTCTATCTATCTCTGAGATGTTTGGATTTTTCAAAACTCCACGGACATGCATAAGACAAAACCTATCCCCACTCGGACCAAGATAGAACGGACTTGTGATTAACTATTAACTAAATTAGACTATCCTAACTATCTAAACAAGAATTAAACCTAGAAGTATTTGATTCTAAACTAATTAAAATAAAGTAAAACAAATAGTGAACTCTGAACAAAAGGATAGCAGATTTTTATGTTATCAATGCGATGAAAATGATCTAGGGTTATGGGCTATCTAACAATCATATTGTATTTGTCAATTGAATTGACTAATTAATTTCTCCGGTTTATTGGCTGACAGGGTTAATATTGCTCATAAGAATATGTCGAGTTCTTACTCGCCTATTCAAGCTAACCTAATGCCTATATGTCTATGAAATTAGAACTAACAAGAACACATTTATAATTCCGGTAAATCAACCAAGCAAGGCAATTAGGTATATGTCTATCCTAACTGGGAATCCATTCCCCGTTGCCCAGGTTCAAGAACTTGCTCTACTCAATCCTATATGCAATCTAGAATTCCCACTTTCGAGTTCAACCCTAGATTCGTAGATAGTATTCAATTGGTGATCAAACAATCAAATAATTAAGCACAATATTGAATAAATAAACCAATACGATAAATAAAGAAATCAAAATCAATATTTGAATAACAATAGTCATGAAAGAACCACAGCCCTAGAACGTGAAGTTTTAGCTCCACATAGACATGGTATCCAAACAACAAATCATACAAAGAAATATAAAAAATACTAAGTTTGGTGAAAGAAAAGATGAAACTCGGAATCCACGGAGGCTCTGTGCTCTCCCTAGGTCAAAAGTTTGTCCAAAGTTACAAAAATAACGTTTTTACATGTATTTATACCAAGTAGGGTCAGAACCAGACGAAAACACCTTCTCCCGTGCGAAATAGAATCTGGCTCTACAAAATTTGCACAAGTGCGCCACATGGAGCGACGTGCCAAGCGGTGTGCTTGTGGGGAACTTTAGAGAACATGCAATTTGAGGGCAACAACAATTCACACAGTCGCGGTACGCTACGCGATGCGGCTGTGGAAATTTGAAAAAACGTAAAAAATGAAAGTAATAGCCTTTTAAATATATTTTCAACGATATATTGTGTAGCACAAACTGATTTATGAGTGAAAAGTTATGTGCATTTTACTGGAGAATGCTCAGTATGCCTGCTCGATTCTTCGTTTCGTTCTTAAAGTTCACTATCATCCATTGATCCCCCAACACGATTCCAACTTAATCCTTGGGCTTTTACTCAGACTTCAAAGCTCCAGAATAGCTTGAATTCATTTTATAACATCTATATAGATCGAAATCACTCCTACAATGCATAAAACACACATTTAGTGCAAAACACTAGCGATTAAAACTCAAACTCAATTAAAGTGCAGTAAATTAGAGTGTAATAAGAGAATAAAATACGTAATTATAGTCTATTATCACTTTCTTTGTTACATGCATATCCCTTCCCCTCCTCACCTTTACTTTTTTAAATCTGCTATGACATGCACATCCCTTCCCCTATGACCGCTCTTTTATCTTGTCAAAATTGTTATATCATGCTTACTTTGTACCTGCTTTGTTACATTCATGCATATATTCTATGAACTAAACTGACATCTTCCTTTTTTATTTCCTCTCTTTCCAATATTTCTTTTGCTATTGTATTTACCATTTTCACATATTTTATCATGCAAATATTTGGCAACGTGTTATCTATGCATAAAGCATGCTCCACATCATACTCCACTCGTGCCAATTATCAACATAGCGGCGCTTGATGAGTGTCTGCACTCTTCCAAAATTACCTTTTTTTAAATCAAAAAAGCTTATTTGCGGTAGACTAGTCAATCAGCGGTGCAGTCGACCCTCCTGTGCCTTTCCCCTCAAGTTGTCCACTTGAGAGTGCCAGTCTAGACCATTGTAGAAACCTTACTCCAATGTCAAATGTACATGCATCATGTTAAACATAGTATGGGTTAGAACGTTGTTAACGTAATAGCCTGCTAAGATAAACCTTGTCCAAAGTCCGACGGGATTTCCACAGTCTCAATGGACACTATCATATTACGTGCATTACTTGGAGAAAATATGCCAACGTGTTAATCATTATTGCGTAAACATTTTCTTGCATTAATGAAATAACGCAAATGTTGGCATCAATTTTCTCCAAGTCAACGTGTCTCTTATGACTTCCTCGGGCACAATGAGGTCCCTTAATTAGGACGCGAATTATTGCATGGCTTTGTGAAACATGTTTTAATATCGTAAACACTCTTTTAATACCCCTTACTAACTTGGTTACCTTTTTCTTTTTCTTTCTTTTGATTATTCCCATTCCCCAAGGTTGGTTCGTGCATACTGACTTCTTCTCAAGAACTGAACTGCTGCACCATCCCGGGCCCGTTGAATTCCTGGGTAGCCTTGAAAATTAGCATGAATTACTTTAAAAATAGTTTTGAGCATTTGAGACATTTTTCAGTATTTTGTTTTGAAATAATTGCTCGAGTCATCAAGCCGCACTTGTTGACGTTTTTAAGATTTTATTTATGCTTTACTTATTTTCGTATTTATTATTATTCTTTACATTTTCTTTTTCAGCATTATCATTGCCTATCCCGATTAATCTACGACTGTGACATATAATGAGACAACGCAACATGAGGATAGTGATTCAGTCAATCATTACTAAAAATGCCGCCAATCTCAATAGTGATTTGATGAAATCCATGTGTGAAACATTCAAGATCAAGCATAGGAACTCCACAGCATATAGGCCGCAAATGAATGGAGCTGTAGAAGCCGCCAACAAGAATATTAAGAAGATATTGAGGAAAATGGTGTACAATTACAAACAATGGCACGAGAAGCTGCCATTTGCTTTAGTTGGATATTGTACCACAGTTCGCACATCAACTGGGGAAACTTCCTACCTACTGGTTTATGGTACTGAAGTTGTTATTCCTGTCGAAATAGAAATCCCTTCTCTAAGAATCATACAAGAAACTGAGCTCAGCGATGCAGAATGGGTACGACACCAGTATGATCAACTAGCTCCCATTGATGGGAAAAGAATGAATATGGTATGTCACAGTCAACTCTACCAGAACAGAATGGCAAGAGCTTTCAACAAAAAGGTCAGGTCAAGGCAATTCACACTAGGACAATTGGTGTTAAAGCGAATCTTCCCACATCAAGATGAAGCCAAGGAGAAGTTGTCACCGAATTGGCAGGGTCTCTACATGGTTCATCGGGTACTAACAGGAGGAGCACTTATACTTTCATAAATGGATGGAAAGATTTGGCCAAAACCTATCAACTCATACGTAGTCAAGAGATACTCTGTTTAGGATTGTTTGCATTTTCCCATTTGATGTAATTGAACTACGCTTGACCTGATTTCCGTTTAAGAAGGGATACGTAGGTAGACCTGTGGGTTCGGTCACATCTCAATAAAATCTTCATTTGCTCATGATCAGAAACTGAGGCAAGATCGAAAGTTCAGTCGACTTCGTCATGTATGGAACATCCAAAATGTATTGTCAGAAGAATGCACTTAAACTGGGGCAGAATTTTGAGGAGGACCCTCAAAATTCTAAAGCAAGAAGGTTGCAATGTCTCTAAATGTGTCACAGTCGCCGGTTCATCTAAATTATTTGATCTTACATACTATAATACATTTCAAACAACTATATTCTTACAAATAATTTGTCAAATGCATACATTTTTTTGAAAACTTTATTTCTATGACAGTCAGGTGTTACCCAGGGTAACTCAAGCAGGACCTCACGAAAAGAGTGAACGCAAGAAAGGAGTCAAGAGCAAGAACCAACCTCCCCCCCCCCCCCCCCGCAAAACTCATGATTTTTCTTTGAATGCAGGCACGATAAACACAACATAAACATTCGTGAATACATACGCACAACAAATCACTACCTTCATGAGGACAAGTTGCCAAACACAAATACGTCCAGCTAAGAAATACTTCACTCTCTCATAGTCACTCATTGTTTTTCTTGCATAAGGCTAAATACTTCCTTTACTTACATGAGACTAAGCACTGTCTCCATTTCTTGCATGAGACTAAGCATTGCCTCCATAATTGCATAAGGCTAAGCAGGGCCTTCCTCTGCATGAGACTAAGTATTGTCTCCTTTTCTTGTATGAGGCTAAACGTTGCCTCTGTAATTTCATAAGGCTAAGCACTGCCTTTTCTTTGCATGAGCCTAAGCATTTCTCCATTACTTGCAGAGGCTAAGAATTGCCTTCATAATTGCATAAGGCTAAGCAGTGCACTTCCTCTGCATGAGACTAAGCATTGTCTCCTTTTCTTGCATGAGGCTAAGTTGTGCCTCCGTAATTGCATAAGGCTAAGCACTGCCTTTTCTTTGCATGAGATTAAGTCCTGTCTCCCTTCTTCTGCATAAGACTAAGCACTGTCTTCATTTTTTGCATGAGGCTAAGCATTGCCTCCATAACTGCATAAGGCTAAGCAGTGCCTTCCTCTACATGAGACTAAGCACTATCTCCATTCCTTGCATGAGGCTAAGCATTGCCTCTATAATTGCGTAAGGCTAAGTAGTGCCTTCCTCTGCATGAGACTAAGCATTGTCTCCTTTTCTTGCATGAGGCTAAGCATTCCTTCATAATAGCATAAGGCTAAGCACTGCCTTTTATTTTCATGAGATTAAGCCCTGTCTCCCTTCCTCTACATGAGACTAAGAATTGTATCCATTTCTTGCATGAGGCTAAGAATTACCTCCATAATTGCATATGGCTAAGTATTGCCTTCCTCTGCATGAGACTAAGCATTGTCTCCTTTTCTTGCATGAGGCTAAGCACTGCCTCAATAATTGCATAAGGCTAAGAACTGCCTTTCCCTGCATGACCATTGTATCCTTTTCTTCCATGAGGCTAAGCATGGCCTCCATAATTGCATAAAGCTAAGCACTGCCTTTCATTACATGAGACTAAGCATTTTCTCTGTTTCCTGCATAAGGCTAAGCATTGCATTTTCTTCGCATAGGACTAAAACATTGTCTCCACTACATAGGGCTAAGCACTGCCGCCATCTCATAAAAGACTGATTCTGGACTTGTCTCGTCCTCACATATGACCAAGCATCATATCTTTGCATTTCATAGACTGAAATATCGCCATTTTGTCCAAAGGCATCATAGTTCAAAGGCATCATCCTCATAGCCGGGAGACACCATTCCATGGCCTAAGGATCTCTTGAAATTGTACACCATTATTCAAAGGCATCATAGTCCAAAGGCACCATCCTCATGTCCTGAGGGCACCATTTCATGGCCTACGAATTCCTTATCATAGGCGCCATGGCCCAGGACGTCATGGTCTAAGAACCTCATCCTCAGCGTCCAATGACGACCTTCATGGTCCAAAGGGAATCTGCATCATGTTTAAATTTTTGCAACAACCTATATGTGTTCGTATGCACCATGTTTTGAGTTTTGCAGGTAACTCGGGAGGTAACTGTTCTGCAAACGGGAGCAATCTTCGCTCCGGTTTCCGTTCACAATGTTGACATCCTTTCACTGCTTCAAATGCAATAATTGATCCGTAATTGCCTACCTTTTACAATGTTCACATCCTTTGACAGTTCATATATCTTCCTTGTGATACACCCGTAGCGTTCATTTCGTATTCATGAATGCGTTCAAAGTTGTCCGTTACTTACAACAATATCCTATCCAAAGAACCTTTTCAAAACATGAGACCACTCTTATCATAACTCCAGCGGTTTCGCTCGCCTTGGATACAGAACTATACATGGGCTGATTCCCGTAACACCAGTTATATGTAGGCAACTCAGGAATCAGGGTTTGACCCCATTTTTCAAATCACATCATTCCCACTCAATTCAACCAAAATTGGTCATCATTTTCTCTACCCGACAACTCTTTCATCATTCCCGGGTAAAGAGGGGCAGTGTTGATACCCAATTTTTCCCTCACATACTTCAATAAGTATATATACTTTCAAAATATCATTTTGCATCATTACTTAATTTACACAAGCATTTTCCATAATTTTTAAAGCTTTAAAATTAATTTTCTTGCATTTACATTATTTGAATATTTATTAATTATCCTTTAAAATTATTCTATGATGATTTAATTACCCAAAGTTATTATTTGCGTCAACATATATGTTTCAGAATATTTCACTTTATTTTATGTAAGTATATTTGTATTTGTTTAAGTTATTTACATTATTTTACAATAATAGCCTATATTTTATAATTTATTGCATTTGTCATTTTATTCAAGGTCAAAATAACTTTTTACATTTTTCTAATATTCTATTGTTGATTTAAAGTATTAAGTTTCATAAATAGAATTTTTTATATTCTATTTAACTATTTTATTAAATTATTTTTCCCTAATTCCTTGTATTTTATAATATAGCCCAAGTTAGGCCAATTTTCGGACCATATTAGTGGCCCAAACACCCCAAACCCCTGGCCCAATTCACAGAGCCCAATCCAAATGACCCCTGTGACCAACCAGGTCGCGACCCGTAAATGACCCGCCCAGCTCCCCTTTGATCTTGGCCGTTGATCTCAAATTATCAACGACCCATAATAAACCAACCCATTTCCTTATATCCAATCACCCAAACGCTAATCCCATTTCCCCTTAGCAGCCACCTCTATACTCTCTCAAACCCTCCCCTCACTCTACAAACCCTAGTTGCCTCACTCAAATCACAATCCCAATCTGATATCACAGGGAAATCTTCCATGCTTCCTTTCCTTTTTTGCACACACGGAGATTCTTACCATCTCCTAAGCACTACAATGTGTTTGGTAATGAGTTATTTATAGAAGCTCATCAACATGCGTTCGTTCGACTCTGATTCATTATTATCGCCATGTTGATGACTTGATACACTCACCACCAGGTCAAATGGGTCCGATTCAGTGATTTTTTTTTTACTATTTGGTTCTCCATCATGAACTAGGGTTTACCTAATTTTTCTCCTAATCCGATTCTAAATCGATTCTGCATGCTATTATTTCCTTTATTATGTTTGATTGATAGTTTTTCCTTGTTTGTTTATTTAAATTTTACTACTATATAAACCCTCCCCAATTCCCTTTTTGAACAAAACTTATTCATTGTACTCTCACTCTTACTAGTCCTATACTATTTTGAAATTCGAGCTCTTGGCCGGCTGGAAGCCAAGGCCATCAAAATTCAATTATTAGACCTCTCTCCAGTGCAAGCCCTGCCTGGGGTTCACCTGAAACCCTTGGGAACTCTGACGCACTGAGAATTTCATGGTTCATTGTTCTCCTGCAATCGCCGTTATTTCTGGGATTTTGAGTTTCACATTCTTTGTTCAACTTGTTTGCAACTGTTAGTGCTTCATACCTTTACAATTTCTACTTCTTTTTGCTTGTATTATGTGCAATAGTGCTGCTTGGATTCCTTTAAATTAACTTCGATATTAAGTCATTTCGTATACGAGTTTATCTGTCTTAATACCATTCTGCATAGCTTCATATAGCCTAGTCAATGTTTGTTGCACCTTATCTTAATTTCTTGTACTAAAACCCTTATGGAATTATGTCCTTGCTCAGAATTACTCTCTTCCTGTTGAATTCATTGTTTCTCTGCGAGTTATGTGGCAATAATGTGTAGATACTTAGACTAACACGTTCTCTTGCCACTGCTGGCTCTAACACGTGCCCATTATGTGTGTCCAACTTGATTAATTTCTGATTATGTAAAATCCTGTGAAAAACACGATCGCCTGCCAGTGGAAGGTTTTCTGCGTTCAGTCAATCTACGCAGAGTGTCTATGGGTAGCTAGTTATTTATACATGTTGTTTGTTATAAGTCTATTCCTTAGATTCTTGGGAGGAGCTAATTGACACCCAGAATCAACCTTTTCCTTTATGGGACCCTGTTTCTACTTGCCTATATGTACCCATTTGATGTGGCAACGCTTTTAAGCAAACATGTTGCTTTGTTCTGGTGTTTGATCACTCATGCATTCATTTATATTTCTTGTGTTCCAGTTGAATCCCAATACATATAGGTTTTATGATCATGCATAGTAGACTGTCCTGTGTTCTATGTTTGCCCGTAAGATGATATGTCTTCCTACCATATCCTTGTGTTCTATTCAGCATGATTAGGCTTATCTTTGATTATCATTCCCTGAATATGGCTCTTCCTGACCATTCATGACTTGGATTTCTAAGCTTTAAATCCTTTAGGTTAGTCCCTTATATTTTGATCCTATAACCTCAGAGAACCTGATCCCCCTAACTCTCTCTCAATGTGTTTTTTTCTGCTCAATATGCTATCTCATGCTGATTGAGCCTGTAATGTTAGTATTTCCATATCAACTTGCCATGATGAAGCTAAGCCTTATTGATTCTCTTAGTCTTCATGTTCTTTGTTTAATCAATCCTGTTATGTTTGCTTCTGAAATACAAATGCACTTTTCTATAAATTATGTCATTTAGTCGCTGCTAGTAGGCCCACAATTCTTTAAGTGATTGCTATGTGTGTTTGTTTGGTTAATTGTTAACTCACAATTGTTTGGTAAGTGAGACTCCATCTAGGTTGGATACGAGTCCGAATATGGACCTGGGCTGTAAAACTAATACACTCTAATGGTTGAGGTGAGTTTGGTTCTGGGTTTGCTACACACGTGGGAAGTGGGCTCGTTAAAGACCCAGGCAGTGCTGGGTTATTTCCTTCTTGGGCCTACTCTACTTGTTGGGCCTTTAGTCACCTCGATCATGTAACATTTGAGTTTATTTCTTATTTTATCTTTGGGCATGTAATAATTTGTAAACTGAACAGATTGGGAAAATTAGTAAAAGAGGAGGGATGTTCTGATTCTCACACAAATGGGTAGAAAACATGCATATAGGATCTACTTGATCTTGCTTGCTATTTTGTTCGATATGATTTATATACTAGTAGAAACCATGCCTATAGGGAATCACACACTCACTCCACTTGTCTAATTATTAGAAGCATGAGTTTAAGTGCTTTACATGTTTACATGTCTACTTCTACGCGTTATTACGTAGCATGTCTACAGGAATCAAGCGTCAATAACTATTCGCTCAACTTGTGCAGCTGTAGTGTGTTTACTAGATAACATGCATATAGGATTGTATTAATTTATGCTCTGGTAATCCTCATTTAGATATTATGTCTATTGGGCTCTACTTGATTAAATAATCAATTATATTTTGTTGTCTTACTACTCTACCCACCTAGATAACATGCCTATAGGAATAAGCAATAAATCTGTCGATCATTAGAAGAACCTAGCTATAAATACTGCTACTTACTTAGAAAGTATTCCTATAGGTTCAAATACGAGTAATTCTGAGTTTTTCAATGGCTTTCACTGCCCCATTGCGCAAATAACCTAAAATTGCTTATAACATAGTATGAAATCTGCCCGCGTGTATTTGTTGTTATGTGTGGAGGCTAACTTGGGCCTTAATTGTCTTTATGTGAATTCCTATCTGTTTTGAATGTCGCTTAGTTTTATTTTTTTGATCAACCTAAGTCAAGTCTAGAACCACCCAAATAGTAGGTCCAAAGCCTCCTGAATCATAGGCATGGGACGGGTAGCACACACATAAGGTACGACTTAGAATTGAATTAGAACACTTTAGGTCAACTTCAACATAGTAATCGGGTAGTAGGAGATGATAATTTGTGCTTGCTGAATAATATGAGAAACTCCTATCCAAAAGGAGTTGCGAAGTATTATTTATGTGGCACAGGGTGATCCTTTAGGCTAAAAAATTAGGACCCCCCCCCCCCTCTTTTATATATTTTCTATTAGACCAATGTAGTTGTATCCTTATAGATTTGTACTAATTCTCATTGGGTTATAATAAAATTCCTCAACCTTTATATTTTATTTTGTTTATTTGATCATCTAGCCTAATTACATAATCCACATAGCCTTAAGTTCGGGCGGGACCCACAGTTGTGGACCTCGAAGAGTGCCTAACACCTTCTCTTTGAGGTAATTTGAGCTCTTACCCGATCTTTGGTGGCATTAACTAGTCAAATAAAGTTATTTGCATAATAGGTGCCCTAATGCACCTTAAAAATTGTTAGGTGATGACTCTTCTCTTTTTACACCTTAACCTTCATTTAAAAGAAATGTCACATGTCGAAGTCCGATTTCACGTGAAAAAGGGGCACGACACTATTACAGGTCAATAGAATTCAGAGTTATAATTTACAGTCCAAATTATCTTATAAAGAAAGAAACAAATCAAACAGAACCAACTGGCAAATAGAAAAGAAATACAAATACAAGCAAATAAGAGCACCCTACCCCACACTTAAGAGATTGCAATGTCCCAAATGCAAACAGTAGAAACAAGAGTAAAGAGGTAACTCCCTGAGGCCCTTGTTCTAATCCTCATCCACACCCTCAAAGGTGCGGAGGGAACAAAGTTCATGTCCTCATCCGGTGGCAGTTGTGCTCCCTTTGCCAAGCCCAGCTACTCCTGAGTGACAGTAGAGAGGGGGTGGTCCTACTGTAGCTCCGCCAAGTCAGTCCCCCCTAACACTGCGAAGGTGCATATCAGCAAATAGTAGGTGCAGTGTCTTGTCAACATAAAGAAACCTCTGATCCATAAGATCAGTAGCATACGGTTAGTCTATCACAGTTGTAACATCAAAGGCCTTAGTAGACAGTAACACCGGGATTTTCCGATCATAATGATACTCCTCCTCTACATGATGCGTCCATGGAAGCCGAGTAATCATGATCGAGTAATATAGGCAGCGGGCCCCAAATGGTCGTACTCGAGCCATGTGCTCAAGCATAACCTTTCCAAAATCGAACTTTATCCGGGTCAATATGGCATAAATGAGACACACCTTCACCCTTGATACATCAGTGTCGCTCTAGGTGGGCATAATTTTGGTATTAATCAACCGTAGAAGAACCTTGAAAAGACGCTAAAAAGTGCCTTTCTTCATATCCTTGTGGTACTCATTAGCATCCCATGTCTAAGTAGAAAGTGAGTCAGCTCCACACAGTTGTCGTCGAATATAAGGATAGTTTGGCTGACAAAGAAGCCTCTAGAACAACTTATGTGAGTGCTCTGTGAACCCCATAATCTGATTAATCACCTGCGATAAGAAAGGCACCATCTTCCCTTGAGTATGCACCTCGTAAACACCATCCAAACTGGCCTTAGGCTGCCAGTTGGCGTAAACTCCTTCACCAAGTTCACGTCCACCACATCACCACGACGTAACAAACTTTCAAAACCTAGGAATCGGATGTTGTTGTATATCCCAGAGTACTTCCTGGCTAGCTTGACATTATCTATACCAACTTCAGGTACGTGCTCACCGCAGGAAAAAAGGTCATGTGCCAATTTCTAGCATGATTTGGCACAACCCAAATTCCATACTTGCATCCTGGGACCACATCCGCATCTTGATCAATGTGCTCCTTCTCCTCCTCCACTGGGGCAAGGGTGGTGCCCACCTACCTACTCTCCGACTACTAGAGGCACCTCGGAGGAACCTGTGTTAGCACGTTTCTAGGACGGCGAGACATTGTACCTGCACAAGACGAACATAATTAGCCACAACACCTAGAACAAAGAGCAAGACCAAATGGGGTTACCACCCCACACTTATGTCATTGGCATGTCCACAAGTACAATGTATACCTGGGAATCAAACTACCCCATTGAAAGCACGTCACAAGTCATCAATACCCCACCCAACCATCGAACTAATATTACAACAATACAAACAACGATTACACTACACTATTGTAAAATACAAAATCAAGAAGCTAAACTAGTAACTAAGAAAGAAAAACAAGAAGTTATACTACACTACTACACAAGTACTTAATATGAATTGGACTTCCAAATTAACAACTAATAAAATAACGGAGTGCTCCACCGAGTAGCACTCGAGGCTAACACTTCACAACTTCACAAAATTTGTGCATGACCGCCCACACCACAGTCATCACATTATCACTTACCAATTATCCTCTAATTAAGCAACCAACTTCACATTCTATATCATTAAGGCATTTTACGAAACACATTGTAGGCACCAAGTTCAACTTATAATTTCAACTCAAATTGGTCTAGGACCACCACATAACAACACCAATCACACCACTCAACCCAACCACAACATTACCACATCTTCGTAATAGCACAAAGTGCACAAAATTTACACTAAACTCACCAATTTTCGGCCCTATAGGCACCTCCACCAAGCTTCATCACAAAAAAGTTCCAACACAATCAATACACACCAAAAATTATCCACAAGCATAATAACAACGGCAATCCCCAAAAAATCAAGTATAATTTTGGCATAAACAAGTAATATAACTAGAAAATTGTCAAAACTACAACTACCTAAGCTTAGGTTAAATTAAACTAAAACTATCTACATATTACAAATAAATACTAAAATAAAAAGAATAGATGAGATGAAAGAACTTACCTTGAGGATGGATGGGAGTGGTAGGAGTTGGTTGTGGAAGAAATTGAAGAAGGAGTTTGGGAGTTGAGTTAGAGAGAGATTAGAGAGGAGTGACAAAAAAGAGTAAAGAATGGGGAATAAAAGGGGAGGGGTCGGTTGTTAAAGAGTAAATAAAGAACCCGGTGTCTGCTTTTTTTTCCTAGTTTTTTCAATTTTCCTTTTCTTAAAACAATTTGGCCAAAATTTTATACAGCCGTATCGCAGGGTGCGGCGCCCCATGCAGCACGGTAGTGAGGATTTTATGCGACTTATTTTCTGTCAGAGGGGCCTGCTTGGCTTAGCACAACGCCTCACACGGTGCTTCGTCATCTGAATCAATTCTGAACGAACAATATCTCTATCTGGCTTTGATATTGATACAATATTATCTGCACCCAACCAGTAAGTAGAGATATGGCCGCAGTTGAAGAACCTAAAGGAGAATTTGGTGTCTTTCTGATCACTAATGGAAGCAATCATCCCTCATGCGACGTGGCAATACAATTTTCTCAGAGTTCCGGCGATTTTTGCTTTTTAGCCCACAGGTTGCCCCCCCCCCCCCATGATGTACTTATTTTGTATCCAATGCTCATACATGTCCTGACAAATATCAAAACTCCTAAACTCCAATATTCCTAATCTACTAAACTACTCTACCAAAGCAAGAAAAAATGGTTAGAAGTAGTTCTGAGTTATAATCATCAGCTTGACACAATCTCTTAGGCTCATTTGATCACGATGCTAGAGGATTGCTTGTCAAATCCTCCAACAAGGTACGGTTTCAACTTATGCTCATTCACCTTAAAGCTCTCATTTCTTTCTTCATCCCGGATTTCAATGGCGCCATATGGTGAGACATATTTCACCACATATGGACATGTCCATCTTGACTTGAATTTTTCGGGGAACAACCTAAGTCTAATATTGTATAGTAATACTCTGCCACCTTCATGAAACTCCTTTGGATTAATCAGACGATCATGCCACCTCTTTGTCCTTTTCTTAAAAATTCGCGCATTTTCATATGCATCCAGTCTAAACTCCTCTAACTCGTTCATCTATGCCAACCTGTGTTCACATGCAAGATAAGATCAAGATTAAGCATCGTAATTGGCTAATAAGCTTTATGTTCTATCTCAAAATGTAGATGATATGATTTTCCATACACTAATTTGAACGGTGAAGTCCCTATGGTTGTTTTGAATGTAGTTTTGTACACCCATAGAGCTTCATCCAACTTTACAGACCAATCCTTACAAGAAGCAATAATCGTCTTTTCAAGAATTCGTTTAAGCTGGCGGTTAGCCACTTCAACTTGACCACTAGTTTGGGCATGGTACGAGGTTCCTATTTTTTGTGTGACCCCATACTTGGGCAGCAATGCAGCAAACTACTTGTTCACAAAGTGCGACCCATTGTCACTGATAATCAATCGAGGTGTCCCAAAGGTAAAGATGTTCTTTCATAAGAACTCACACACCACCCGAGAATCATTGGTCTTAATATGGATTTCTTCAACCCATTTAGAGACGTAGTCAACGGCTACTAGGATATACTCATAAGAATGAGACGATGGAAATAGGACCATGGAGTCAATGCCCCACACATCAAGAATTTCACGTACAAGAATAGAGTTTAGTGGCATCTCATGCCTCTTGCTAATATTACCTGCCCTTTGACACTTGTCACATGTAGCTACATACGCCCGTGCGTCTTTGTAAAAATTAGGGCAATGGAAATCGTCTTTCATGACCTTTGTTGCAGTGTGATTTCCACCGTAGTGTCCTCCAATTTCTCCATCATGACAATGAGATAGAATGATTGCCATCTCTCCTTCAGGTACACATCTTTGAATCACTCCATCTGCACACAGTTAAACAATAAAGGGTCATTCCAAAAATAACTTTTTACCTCACCTTGAATCTTCCTTCTTTGATCATGAGAGAGTTCATGTGGCAACCACCTACTAGTTATAAGTTGGCTACATCAGCATACCAGGCAGTCTTTTAGAGACCGCAACAATAGAGAAAATTTGCTCATCAGGGAACTCTTTCCTTATTTCCACTGACTCAATTGGAAGTCTCTCAAGCCGAGATAGATCATCTGCGACTTGATTATCCATGTCCTTCCCATCTTTAATCTTTAGGTCAAACTCTTGGAGAAATAACACCCACCGCTTCAGACGCACTTGGACTCCTTCTTACTCAACAAATATTTCAAAGCCGAGTGTTCAGTGTGCACAATCACTTTACTCCCTACCAGATATGATCTAAGATTGTCAAAAGCAAAGACGACAGCAAAGAACTCTTTCTCAGTAGTGGCATTGTTGACTTGAGCATCATTCAACGTCCTTCTTGCAAAGTAGATGGCCCTAAACATCTTTTCTTTTCTTTGTCCTAGAATTGCCCCAACAGCTACATCACTAGCATCGCACATTATTTTAAAAGGATGGTTATAATCAAGTGACACCATAATCAGGGCACTAACAAGTTATTCTTTTAACAATTCGAATGCTCTTAAACACTCCACAGTAAACATAAACTTGACATCCTTTGCTATTAATGTAGTCAACGACTTGGCAATGCTGGAGAAGTTTTTGATGAACCTACTCTATAGCCAAGCATGTCCCAAGAAACTCCTTATTCTCTTCAAAGAAGTCGGTGGAGGAAGCCTAGCAATCACATCAACCTTTGGTTTGTCAACTTCAATGCCATGTGCAATCACTTTTTGGCCCAAAATAATTCCCTCTTTCACCATGAAGTGGCACTTCTCCCAGTTAAGGACCAACTGAGTGACTTTACAACGTTCAAGCACAAGCTCCAAATTTTTCAGACGGTCATCAAAATTATCACCAAACAGAGTGAAATCATCAATGAATACATCTAGACACTTCCCATTTTTATCGGAGAATATAGACATCATGCATATATGAAAAGTGACATGTGCATTACAAAACCCTAATGGAATCCTCTTGTAAGCAAAAATACCTAACAAGCAAGTGAACATAGTCTTCTCAACAGGTTCTAGAGCCATGGGTATCTGATTATAGCTTGAGTACCCATCCAAGAAACAGTAACAGTCATGTCCAGCCACTTTCTCTAGCATCTGATCAATGAATGGCATCAGAAAGTGGTCTTTTTGTTACATCATTCAACCTTCTATAATCCATGCACATTCTCTACCCAGTGACTGTTCTTGTTGGAATCAATTCATTGTCTTCATTCTTCACCACTGACATGACCCCCTTCTTAGGTACAACTTGCACAGGACTGGTCCACTGTCTATTAGAGTTGGGGAAAATCACTCCCGCATCTAGCTATTTGATGATCTCCTTATGCACTACCTCCTCTAGATTTTTATTTGGTTTGTGTTAGGGCTGCACCACTAGCTTGCTATATTCTTCCAGTAGAATTTTGTGCATGCAGATGGCTCGATTGATTCTTTGAATATCAGCTATGGTCCAGCCAATGGACTTTTTGTACTTTCTCAGTAGCTCCACCAGCTTTTGTTCATGTGTACCTGCCAAGTAAGAAAAACTAATCACAAAAAATTAGTAGTTTCAAGAAAAGCATATTTCAAGTGAGTATGGAGGACTTTCAATTCCACACTAGGCTTAGAAGCCTCCTTTTTTAGCTCCTCCTCGTCAATCACTTGATACTCAGTCTCAAGAGCTTCATCCTCTTTATTTATTTCAGGATCTTCATCCTCCACTGTGCTAGACTGAGTAATACACCTCTCTACAGTATCCCTTACAAGCTTGTCAAACTTATAATTTCAGCCAACTCCCCAACAACATCAAGCTTGAAACACGGGTATGGAGATGCTTCATCCCTGGGGTATTTCATCATTCTCTTCATCTAGAACATGAGTATGGAGATGCAACATTAATGTCACGACCCCAGTTCGCCCTCCATGAGCATGTCGTGACGGCACCTAGTCTCTATGACTAGGTAAGCCTAACAATGCGGAATAACAACATAATGCGGAAATAAGTATATAAAAGAAAGCTGAACACTCTAAGAGAAAGATTGTATATAACCGCCACTTGGCATATACAATTCAAAACAATATGGTAATCTACAACATCACCGCAAAACCCGGAAAATCACGGGAACCACAGGCTAACAGAAGCTAATACATTGCTCTAACTCCAGAATATCTATACAACTGTAAGGAAGGATAAAATTTTCACAAAAGCTGGAATAAGATGGAGACTCCTGGTCTGCAGAAGCAACAGATGTACCTCGAAGTCTCTGTTGTATCTCTCAACCTCGAGGATAGTGCGCCTGAGTGGAGTTACCTGGATCTGCACATGAAAAACATGCGTAGGAAAGGGCATGAGTACACCACAGTGGTACTCAGTAAGTGCCAAGCCTAACCTCGGTCGAGTAGTGACGAGGAAGGTCAGGGCCCTACTGAGGTCAACCAATATAATAGGAATTTACAGTATGAAAACAGGCGGTAATAATGAGTACAACAGTGAAATAAGACAGGTCAAACAAGGTAATAACTAAACACACGAATAGAGTAAACCCGGAATATGTACAACATAATAACAATGGTAACAATGAGGCTCTCCCAGGATACCGTCCTGTAGTCCTTTTCTCAACTGTCCGGTGGATCTCCCGGGATACCATCCTGTAGTCCATCATATGTATATCCGAAAGGATCTTCCGGGATACCGTCCCGTAGTCCATCATATGTATATCTGAAGGATCTTCCGGGATACCATCCCATAGTCTATTATATGTATATCCGAAGGATCTTCCGGGATACCGTCCCGTAGTCCATCATATGTATATCTGATGGATCTTCCGGGATAGCGTCCCATAGTCTATCATATGTATATCCGAAGGATCTTCCGGGATACCGTCCCGTAGTCCTAATATCAATGTGCAGGGGGATCTCCTGGGATCCGTCCCGTAGTCCCAAAGAAAATAAGCAGGGGGATCTCCCGGGATACCGTCCCATAGTCCCAAAGTAAATATGCAGGGGGATCTCCCGGGATACCGTCTCGTAGTCCCAAAGTAAATATGCAAGGGGATCTCCCAGGATACTGTCCCGTAGTCCCAAAGTAAATATGCAGTCACAACAAGAAGACATTCAGATTTAGAGTGCAAAAATACAAGGCAACAAATAATTCTAGCCTAACACGCTTCACGTAATACAATTAAAACAATTTAAGCAAATAGGCAATTTAGGGCCACTAGGTATGATTTTCTAAGCTAGCATAGACTATGGTCGCAATTAAAATAAAATAGGTAAGAAAGAAATTTGGTCTAAATATTTAAAGCAAAATCAGATTTTTCAACAATTAGCACAAGTATGCGCTCGTCACCTCATGTACAAGGCATTCAATTACCAAATATCACATCCTAAGGGGAAAGGTCCCCCACACAAAGTTAGACAAGTCACTTACCTCGAACCGGCTCAAAATCAACTTGAAACCACACGTTTTCCACGAGTATCCGACTCCAAATGGACCAAATCTATACAATTCAATTACATACCGTAAATAACATCTCATGCAACTGATCATGCTGTTTAATTCAAGCTAAGGCGTGAAATTATGTAAAATGACCAAAATGCCCCTCGGGCCCATGACTCGAAATCGGGTAAAAGTTATATTTTCTGGACACCTATTCACTCACGAACTCATTTAACCAGAAATAATCGAAATCCGATGCCAAAAACCCCACAATTTTTCAGAATTTCAGGTTGGGAAAATCTCATCAATTTACTATGGTTTCCCCCCCCCCCCCCNAATGAGATGAACTCTCGGATTTTTGGAATAAAACACACAGGCAATCCGCACCTGCGGTACCTCACCTGCGGAAAGAACATCGCAGGTGCGGAAGTCACTAAAGATGCCCTGGGGCCGCACCTGCGGTCGTTTGGTCGCGCCTGCGGTCCCGCACCTGCGGAACCCAGGTCGCACCTGCGACCACTGGCCAAAACTTCCCTTATCGCACCTGCGATCAAGGCCACCGCTCCTGCGAGTCCGCACCTGCGGAAAAAACCTTCGCAGGTGCAAAGACACCAGAAGGGGCCTGGTTCAGCAGCAACAATTACCAAACTTCAGCCGTTAAGCATCCGAAACAACCCCGAGGCCCCCGGGACCTCAATCAAAACCACCAACCGACACTAACAACTTATTTGAACTAGGTCGAGCCTTAAAAGAACGTCTCTTAACATCAACATCATCGATTATGCATAGGTTCAAGCCTAGAAACTTAGGAAAATTCTAAAATTCACATCCGATGCCAAAACACGTCTAAACTTATCCGAATGACCTCAAATTTTGCACACACATCCCAAATGACATGACAAAACTACTGCAACTTCCGGAATTCCATTCCAACCCTCGGATAAAAAATTCACTATCGGACCGGAAACTCCGAAAATTCGAACTTCGGCATTTCAATCCTAAATGAGCTACAGACTTCCAAAATACATTCTGAACACGCTCCCAACCCCGAAATCACCTGACGGAGATAACGGAACCATCGGATTTCCATTCCGAGACCGTCTTCACACTGCTCCGAATACGGGCAACTTTCCAACACTTAAGCTCTCATTTAGGGACTAAATGTCCCAAGACTCACCGGAACTCAAAACCGAACGTCCCGGCAATTCAATTAAGCAGAAATAGACTTGGAGCAGACAGTTAACAGGGGATCAGGGCATTAATTCTTAAGACGACCGACCGGGTCGTCACATCCTCCTACACTTAAAAATTTGTTCGTCCTCGAACAATCATAAAGACATACCTGAAGTAGTGAAAAGATGAGGGTAACTGCTACGCATATCCTGCTCGGTCTCCCAGGTTGCCTCCTCGGCCAGCTGACCCCGCCACTGAACCTTTACTGAAGCAATGTTCTTCGACCTGAGCTTTCTGACCTGCCTGTCCAATATAGCTACAGGCTCCTCAACATATGATAGGTCCCTGTCCAAATGGACTGAGCTAAAATCTAAGACATGGGACGGGTCACCGTGATACCTTCGGAGCATCGAAACATGAAATACCGGATGAACTCCTGCCAAGCTGGGAGGTAAGGCAAGCTCATAAGCAACCTCCCCAACACGCCTCAATATCTCAAAAGGGCCAATAAACCTCGGACTCAACTTCCCTTTATTCCCAAATCTCATTACGCCCTTCATAGGTGAAACCTGAAGCAGAACCCGCTCTCCGACCATATACGAAACATCACGAACCTTTCGGTCCGCATAACTCTTCTGTCTGGACTGGGCTATATGGAGTCTATCCTGCATCACCTTGACCTTCTCCAATGCATCCTGAACCAACTCTGTGCCCAATAGCCTGGCTTCACCCGGCTCGAACCAACCCACCGGAGATCTACACCTCCTACCATATAATGCCTCATACGACGCCATCTGAATGCTGGATTGATAACTGTTGTTTTAAGACAACTCTGTCAATGGCAAGAATTGATCCCAAGACCCTCCAAACTCAATAACACACGCACGGAGCATATCCTCAAGAATCTGAATAGTGTGCTCGGACTATCCGTCCATCTGGGAGTGAAATGATGTGCTCAACTCCACCCTGGTACCTAACTCCTGCTAGACGGCACTCCATAACCGCGAAGTGAACTGAGTACCTCTATCTGAAACAATAGAAACTGGAATACCATGCAGACGAATGATCTCCCGAATATATATCTCTGCCAACCGCTCCGATGAATAAGTAGTCAGTACCGGAATGAAATGGGCTGATTTGGTCAGCCGATCAACAATCATCCAAATAGCATCATGCTTCCTTAAAGTCCAAGGAATTCCAACCATAAAGTCCATGGTGATCTGCTCCCACTTCCACTCTGGAAGCTCAATCTGCTGAAGTAACCCTCCCGGTCTCTGATGCTCACATTTGACCTGCTGACAATTGAGGCACTTGGCTACAAACTCTGCTATATCCTTCTTCATCCTTCGCCACCAATAGTGCTGCCTCAAATCCTGATACATCTTCACAGTACCCGGATGGATGGAATACCGCAAACTATGGGCCTCTGCTAATATCAACTCCTGAAGCCCATCAACATTGGGCACACAAATCCAACCCTGCATCCTCAATACCCCTTCACCTCCAATGGTCACATATCTGGAATCACCGTGCTGGACCGTGTCCCTGAGGACGAGTAAATGAGGATCATCATACTGCCGCTCCTTGATACGGTCGAATAAGGAAGACCGAGAAACCACACAAGCCAATACCCGGCAAGGCTCAGAAAGATCCAATCTCATGAACTGAGTGGCTAAGGACTGAACATCTAAGGCTAGAGGCCTCTCAGCTGCATGAAGGTATGCCAAACTCTCCGCCCAGCGACTCAAGGCGTCGGCCACCACATTGGCCTTCCCCCGGTAGTATAATATAATGATGTCATAGTCCTTTAGCAACTCTAACCATCTACGTTGGCGCAAATTTAGATCCTTCTGCCTGAATAGGTGTTGCAAACTCTGGTGGTCGGTATAAATCTCACAAGGCACACCGTACAATTAATGACGCCAGATCTTCAAGGCATGAACAATGGCAGCTAACTCAAGGTCATGGACATGGTAATTCTTTTCATGTATCTTCAACTATCTGGACGTATAGGCAATCACCCTACCGTCCTGCATCAACACTGCTCCAAGGCCAACTCGCGAGGCATCACAATAAACTGTATAAGACCCCGAACCAGTAGGCAATATCAAGATTGGGGCTGTAGTCAAAGCTGTCTTGAGCTTCTGANTGGGCCAACTCTGCACGGCCTATACCTTCTTCGGATCCACTCGAATGCCCTCACTCGATACCATATGGCCTTAGAATGCCACATAACTCAACCAGAACTCACATTTTGAGAACTTTGCATACAACTTCTTCTCTCTCAAGGTCTGAAGCACTGATCTCAAGTGCTGCTCATGATCTTCCCGAGTCCTGGAGTAAACAAGAATATCATCTATGAAAAACAATGACGAACAAGTCGAGATATGGCCTGAACACACTGTGCATCAAATGCATAAATGCTGCGGGGGCATTAGTCAGCCCGAAAGACATAACTAGAAAATCTTAATGGTCATACCGGGTCCTAAAAGCAGTCTTCAGGATATCCGGCTCCCGAATCTTCAACTGATGGTAACCTGAGCGTAAATCAATCTTAGAAAATACATGTGCGCCCTGAAGCTGGTCAAAGAGATCATCAATACGAGGCAAGGGATAATGATTCTTCACTGTAACCCTGTTTAACTGGCGATAATCAATACACATGCGCATACAACCACCTTTCTTCTTCACAAATAAGACAGGAGCACCCCAAGGTGAAACACTTGGTCGAATAAAACCCTTATCAAGTAATTCTTATAACTGATCCTTCAAATCCTTCAACTTAGGAGGAGCCATATGGTAAGGAGGAATGGAAATGGGCTGAGTGTCCGACAACAAATCAATGCCAAAATCAATGTCGCTCGGAAGATCAGCTGGAAACACATCGGGATAATCCCGTACCACTGAAACTGAATCAACAGAAGGGGTATCGACATTGACATCTCTCACATAAGCCAAATATGCGGCACACCTCTTCTTAACCATACACTGAGCTCTAAGAAAAGAGATAACTCTACTGGGAGTGTGATATAAAGTACCACTCCACTCAACACGCGGAACACCTGGCATAGCCAGCGTCACGGTCTTAGCGTGACAATCAAGAATAGCATAATGGGGCGACAACCAGTCCATGCCCAAGATAATATCGAAATCCACCATATCGAGTAATAATAAATCTGCACTGGTCTCAAAACCACGCGTAGTAACCAAACATGACCGATAAACGCGATCCACAACAAGAGAATCTCCCACAGGAGTAGAAACATAAAAAGGAGAACCCAAAGAATCTCGGGCTATACCCAAATGCGGAGCAAAATAAGAAGACACATAAGAGTACATGGATCCTGGATCAAATAGAACTGATGCATCTCTGTGACAAACCAATATAATACTTGTGATGACAGAATCGGAGGCAACAGCCTCGGTATGAGCAGGAATAGCATAATATCTGGCTTGGCCTCCCCCTCGAGGGCGACCTCTACCTCCCCGACCTCCACCCCTGGCTGACTGGGTAGATGGGGTAGTAGCTGGAGCTGTGATCATGGCCTGAGTACTCTGCCGAGCACGTTGTGACTGAAAAGCCTGTGAAGATGCACCCCTACCAAGTCTGGGGCAGTCCCTAACCACATTGCGTGTATCGCCACACTCGAAACAAGCTCTGGGAGGACGTGGTGGCTGTGACTGGATAGGGCCAGGTCTGCTAGACTGACCTCTGCATAGTAAGGCTCCTGAGGCCTGGGTGGAGCTGGGGTACCGCTGGCTGCTGGAAGAGCTGAATGAACTGGGCTGACCATATAACCCCTTCCATGACGACCTGCTACTGGGGTATGGGCACCAGAGTAGTGGCCCGACTCTCGAGACCTCTTGGCCTCTCTCTCCTCTCGCTCCCTAGCAAGCATACCCTTGATACTCCTAGCAATGCTCACTACCTGTTGATAAGGAATGTCCATCTCCAACTCTCGATCCATGCTAGATCTGATGGGTGGAAAAGGACCCTCAATGAACCGGCGAACCCTCTCGCGGACAGTAGCAACCAAAGCCGGTGCATGCCTAGCCAACCTGGTGTAACAGATAGCATACTCTGAAACTGTCATAGCACCCTGGCGCAAATGCTCAAACTCCGCGCGCCATGCGTCCCTGAGGCTCTGAGGAACAAAATCTCTCAGGAACATATCTGAGAACTAGGTCCAGGTTAGTGAAGCAGCCTTGTCTGGACTGTCTAACTCATAGGTGCGCCACCAATCATAGGCGACTTCGCGAAGCTGGAAGGTAGTAAAGGAAACCCCACTAGATCCGGCTATGCCCATAGTGCGAAGAATACAGTGACACTCCTCTAGAAATCCCAAGGCATCATCTGATGCTAGTCCACTGAATACCGGAGGGTCATACTTCTTGAACCTCTCAAGTCTCTGTTGCTCGTCCTCTGAAGCAGCTGACCCTTCCTCGGGCTGAATTGGCACTACAGGCAATACAGGAATGATCTCTGGGACCTGCTCCACATGCACTCGCTGCTCAGGAGTGCGGGTGGCGGGAGTCTGTGCTCCTCCCCCGGCCTGAGATGTGGCTGCAGCAAGGGGAAGTAACCCTGCCTGAGCCAGAGTGGTGTACATGGACATGAACTGAGCTAATGTCTCCTGAAGAGCTGGAGTAGTAGCGGCAGTAGGCGTGGCAGGTGTCTGGACCTCAGCTGGATCTACTGGTGGTACCTCGGCGGTAGCTCGCGCAGGTGCTCTCACTGCACCACGTGCGCGTCCTCGGCCTCTACCCCGGCCCCGGCCTCTGGCGGCTGCTGTAGGGGGCACGGGTGCCTGATCGTCCCGAGTAGCACGTGTCCTCACCATCTGTGAGAGAACAGAAAATAGAGGTTTAGAATTGATGTCAAAAGATATTGCACGACAAGGAATTCAATGAAGTAAAGATTTTTCCTAAACAGTTACATAGCCTCTCGTAGATAAGTACAGACGTCTCCGTACCGATCTGCGAGACTCTAATAACCCGACATGTGTTCCGTGACTCTTATGAACCTAGAGCTCTGATACCAACTTGTCACGACCCCAATTCGCCCTCCGTGAATATGTCGTGACGGCACCTAGTCCCTATGACTAGGTAAGCCTAACAATGCGGAATAATAACATAATGCGGAAATAAGTATATAAAAGAAAGCTGAACACTCTAAGAGAAAGACTGTATATAACCGCAACTTGGCATATACAACTCAAAACAATATGGTAATCTACAACATCACCCCAAAACCCGGAAACTCACGGGAACCACAGGCTAACAGAAGCTAATACATTGCTCTAACTCCAGAATATCTATACAACTGTAAGGAAGGATAAACTTTTCACAAAAGCTGGAATAAGATGGAGACTCCTGGTCTGCAGACGCGGAAGATGTACCTCAAAGTCTCTGTTGTATCTCTCAACCTCGGGGATAGTGCGCCTGAGTGGAGGTACCTGGATCTGCACATGAAAAACATGCACAGGAAAGGGCATGAGTACACCACAATGGTACTCAGTAAGTTCCAAGCCTAACCTCGGTCGGGTAGTGACGAGGAAGGTCAGGTCCCTACTAAGTTCAACCAATATAATAGGAATTTACGGTATGAAAACAGGCGGTAATAATGAGTATAACAGTGAAATAAGACAGGTCAAACAAGGCAATAACTGAACACACGAATAGAGTAAACCCGGAATATGTACAGCATAATAACAATGGTAACAATGAGGATCTCCCAGGATACCGTCCTGTAGTCCTTTTCTCAACTGTTTAGTGGATCTCCCGGGATACCGTCCCATAGTCCATCATATGTATATCTGAAAGGATCTTCCGGGATATCGTCCCATAGTCCATCATATGTATATACGAAGGATCTTCCACGATACCGTCCCGTAGTCCATCATATGTATATCCGAAGGATCTTCTGGGATACCGTCCCGTAGTCCATCATATGTATATCCAAAGGATCTTCCGGGATACCGTCCCGTAGTCCTAATATCAGTATGCAGGGGGATCTCCCGGGATACCATCTCGTAGTCCCAAAGTAAATATGCAGGGGGATCTTCCGGCATACCGTCCCTTAGTCCCAAAGTAAATATGCAGGGGGATCTCCTGGGATACCGTCCCGTAGTCCCAAAGTAAATATGCTGGGGATCTCCCGGGATACCGTCCCGTAGTCCCAAATTAAATATGCAGGGGGATCTCCCGGGATACCGTCCCGTAGTCCCAAAGTAAATAACATACCATGCAACTGATCATACTGTTTAATTCAAGCTAAGGCATGAAATTATGTAAAATGACCAAAATGCCCCTCGTGCCCACGACTCAAAATCGGGTAAAAGTTATATTTTTCAGACACCCATTCACTCACGAACTCATTTAACCAGAAACAATCGAAATCTGATGCCAAAAACCCCCACAATTTTTCAGAATTTCGGGTTGGGAAAATCTCATCAACTTCCTATGGTTTCCCCCCTCCCCCCCATTTTTGATAATTAAACTAAAGAAAACAACGGGAAATAATGGTCTAACAGTGGATTAGGATTAGAAAATGTTACCTAAGATCCTTCTCTTCAAAATCCACTGAAAATCGCCACTTCTTGATCTCTTACCCGATTTTTAGAATAATGAGATGAACTCTCGGATTTTTGGAATAAAACACACAGGCAATCCGCACCTGCGGACTCGATCACCGCACCTGCGGAAAGAGCATCGTAGGTGCAGAAGTCACTAAAGATGCCCTGGGGCCGCACCTGCGGTCGTTTGGTTGCGCCTGCGGTCCCGCACCTGTGGAACCCAGGTCGCACCTGCGACCACTGGCCAAAACTTCCCTTATCGCACCTACGATCAAGGCCACCGCTCCTGCGAGTGCGCACCTGCGAAGAAAATCTTCGCAGGTGCGAAGACACCAGAAGGGGCCTGGTTCAGCAACAACAATTCTCAAACTTCACCCGTTAAGCATCCGAAACAACCCCGAGGCCCCCGGGACCTCAACCAAAACCACCAACCGACCCTAACACCTTATTTGAACTAGGTCGAGTCTTAAAAACACGTCTCTTAACATCAACATCATCGATTATGCATAGGTTCAAGCCTAGACACTTAGGAAAATTCTAAAATTCACATCCGACGCCGAAACACGTCTAAAATTATCCGAATGACCTCAAATTTTGCAACGGAACTACTGTAACTTCCGGACTTCCATTCTGACCCTCGGATCAAAAATTCACTATCGGACCGGAAACTCCAAAAATTCAAACTTCGGCATTTCAAGCCTAAATGAGCTACATATTTCCAAAATACATTCCGAACACGCTCCCAACCCCGAAATCACCTAACGGAGCTAACGGAACCATCGGATTTCCATTCCAAGACTGTCTTCACACTGCTCTGACTACGGGCAACGTTCCAACACTTAAGCTCTCATTTAGGGTATAAATGTCCCAAGACTCTCCGGAACTCAAAACCGAACGTCCCGGCAATTCAATTAAGCAGAAATAGACTTGGGGCAGACAATTAACGGTGGATCGGGGAGTTAATTCTTAAGACGGCCGACCGGGTCGTCACAATTAACTTCCTCAATTGAAGCTTGACACTCACAAAAGTCACATGTTGCTTGCGGCTCACTCTGTCCTTATCCAAGGTCAACTTTCTTATCTCTTTGGCCATGTTGTCTAGATGGGCTTGCACTAATGTGTTAGAATCCACCTGGTGAATCCCAACCGATTTTCTTCGGTCATTGCTCTCAGCAGGCCATTAGTTAGCATCCTCATATAATTCATCAAGGATTAAGACAACCTCCTCTAGAGTTTTCTTCATTAGTGGACCTCCACATGCAGTACTCAGAGTTTGTCGTGATGAAGGTGTTAGTCCATCCCAAAATCTTGGAGTTGCATCCACAATTCAATTTCGTTATGCTAACACTTTCTCACAGTTTCCTTGAATCTTTCCCAAGCTTCGAAAATCGTTTCAGTATCCTTCTGGCAGAAGTTGTGGATTTCCCTTCCAAATTTCCTTGTTTTGCAGCTGAGAAGTACTTGTCAAGAAACTTTTTAGTCATATCTTCCCATATCCTGATCGACCCCGTGGGTAAGCTACGAAGCCAGTGCTTTGCATCATCCTTCAATGAAAAGATGGATGCCTTTCTAAGTAGATTGCATCTTTTGATCCTCCATTATACTGGAAGGTATTCATGATTTCCTCAAAGTCCATCAAGTGAGTGTTAGGATCTTTATTCACCTTTCCTCTGAAGACACAGTTGTACTGGATGGTTTGTGTCACGACCCAAATTCCCAACCCTAGGAGTCGTGATGGCGCCTAATACCACACTTGCTAGGCAAGCCAATGTTAGAACTCGAATAATTTATTTTCTTAATTTATTACTTAAGAACCAATAAATAACTTCCAAAGGAACTTACTTAGAATAATTACCAACAACAATAAAATAAAATAATAACCATTTAAATAAAACAGATCACGAACTAATTATGTAAAAAACTCTAAGACTACCCCAGGGTTTGGTGTCACAATCCACGAACTACTAAAGAATACTACAAATAATGGCTGAAAGAAATATGAAAATAGTAATATAAAATAGAAAGTTTCAAATATTCATTTTTCAAAAAAAAAATAAAACAGTAAAATTAAATATTTAGCTTTCCAAATCTTTATTTTCTTTGAAAATCAGTAAAAATATAAATGTCCTCCGTTATCGCTCCTTGTTGCGGCGTGCA
The DNA here is from genome assembly GCA_005239525.1 of Nicotiana knightiana. Classification (NCBI taxonomy): domain Eukaryota; kingdom Viridiplantae; phylum Streptophyta; class Magnoliopsida; order Solanales; family Solanaceae; genus Nicotiana; species Nicotiana knightiana. Next base: position 64,733 of record ML437484.1, read on the forward strand.
GCCCGCTCCCACCTGTCCTCCCTTATTGCTCCTCCCTAAATATATCACTCTTATTGCTCCTGTTGCGGCGTGCAACCCGATCCCACCTGTCCACCTTTATCACTCCTTGTTGCGGTGTGCAACCCGCTCCCACCAGACATATCATATCAATTTATTCATAAAGAATTTCACAATTCAGGCCAAGCCTTTCACAATACTGTTATTTCCACAATTTCAAACAGAAAATCATATAGCTCGTAAGCTTTAACCAATATCATTTCACAATAAACCAACCAGAATATAAGTAAATACCGTAACGCTATTAATCCAGCTCAGTCTTTATATACTATGATAAACTCAAGAGAACATCCAACATTTTAACACACTTACAACAACAATTGGAAATAACTCAATGAAACCCAATAACCACATGAACCTCAACAATTACTAAACAGTTAGACTGCATTTCTCACAACTTCCTCAATATTATCAAAACGAAACCACCAGGAACGTAAATATATATATATATATATATATATATATATATATATATATATATATAATTCGTAAAAATAATGCCAAACCTCTCAACCGTTATACATATCACAAGGAAACCAGCTCAAACAACCAATACTCTTTCCAAATAATCACAACAGTATCTAACAACAGATCAACAAGGCCAAATAGTCATAGAAGCAATAATGAACATATAACAATTAAGATAATGATCAAATAAGTGGTGAACGAGAAGGGGGTCATGTTTAACAGACAATTTGGGTGGTGCATATATACTCGTCACCACACCTATAAACCACGCCCATGCGTTTCACATAACAAACAAGTGTGGAGTCCTATTCTCTCAAGCCAAAGTTAGACCAACACTTACCTCAATTCTGCAGGCCACTCACTGCTCAATTATTGCTTTTCCTTTTGAATTCACCTCTAAATTGCTCGAATCTAATCAAAATTAGCTTAATATCATGAACTAATGCTAAAGGAACTAACTTTATTGAAAAATATAATTTTTCCTAAGTTTTCTCAAAAAAAGTGAAAACCGGACCCCGGGCCTGCTTGGTCTGAACTCGGGGTTCGGACCAAGTTACGTTTATCCATTCACCTACAAACCCAAATATGCTATTAGTTTTGAAATATGACCTTAATTTGATAAAAAAAATTAATTTTTACAAAACTCCTTAATTCTACCCAAAATCCTAGATTTTTACCATGAAAATTCTTTGTTTTTGCTTTAAAAGTGATGCAAAATTGTAAGGAATTGAAAGAACAAGGTTTGGTATTGATTACCTATGAATTGGAGATGAAGATTGCTGAAGAAAACTCGTTTTAAGGGCTGGAACTTCGAAAAAATGGAGAAGAAAGGGTTCTGCCCGATTTTAATTCGATATTTATAATGGTTGGGCTGGGGCTCTATGCGATCACATTATATGGGCTGCGATCGCACATGGTATGGGGGACTTAAGCAGTGGGTTCGCAGGGAGGGGTGTGCGTTCACACAGGGTAGGGGAGATCGGCTACTACGATCGCGGGAGGAACTGTGCGGTCGCACAGTACAAATATGGGGCCCCCTGAGCTTGCACTGTGTGGTCGCGGATAGGGCCATGCGATCGCACAGTTGAAATTCCAGGCACACCAACAATGAAAAACCAGCAGTTCATTTAAAGTGAAAAACACTCTGTGGCCTATCCGAAACTCACCCGAGCCCTCGGGGCTCCAAACAAATCATGCACACAAGTCTAAAAATATCATACGGACTTGCTCGTGCGATAAAATCATGAAAATAACATGTAAATATATGAATTAAACCTCAAAAGTCATCATTTCAACGAAAACTCTTAAAGTTCATAATTTCTCAACCGGATGTCCGAATCACGTCAAACGAACTCCGTTTTTCACCAAATTTCACACTTACCCTTTAAATATCATAAAATAGTTGTACCAGACTCTGAAATCAAAATACGGACCCGATACCAATGATTTTTAGCATTAATTCTTTTCTTTAATTAACAAACATTTCAGCAAAACAATTTCTTTCAAAAATTAATTTCTAAGGCTTGGGACCTCGGAATTCATTTTTGGGCATACGCCCGAATCCCATATTTTACTGCGGACCTCCCAGGATCTTCGGAACACATATCCGGATCCGTTTACTCAAAATGTTGACAAAGTCAACTTTTATCAAATTTAAATTCTAAAAATCACTATTTCTCATATTTTCACATAAAAGCTTTTCGGTTTCATGCCCGTACTACGCACACAAATTGAGGTATTTAATTTTTGTATTTTTACGGTTATTTAGCATGGACAGAGTCTAATTTTATAAAATGACCCCTTGGGTCATCACAGTTTAAAGCAAGCATGTTTTCAACTCGAAGTTGTTTGCTACTATGGGTGAAGGTCTGACACTTGACAGTCCCTGAATGTAGACTGGTCTGACATAGTCTCCTAATGATCTACCAGGCCTGAGTGCCGCATTCTCAAACTGGTCTTCAACCAGGGGTCGATTTAGATTGTATCTTCGACCTCCATCATCTTCAATAGTCTTTTCAGCCGCTATCCGTGCAGCTTGTTATCTATGTTGTGCTGCCTCTATCGCAGCTAAGTCTACTCCATCATTCTGGTTGTTTGCCATTTTATCTTGAGTCGAAGTCTGACCCAAGATTTTTTTTTTGTGAATCCTCTTTCTCTTCTTAGTTGTCGCAAGTGCTTCTCCAACTACGATTCGTAGGGTATCACTTCCTTTGAGGAAGATCGAGTCATACGCCTGGGAATTTAAACATGTGCCCTACACATAAGTGAGAAAACGTGAATACAATAAAGTAAAATTGGTTCATGAATTACTACTAAAAACTATTTTAAATACTATTGATTGCCAATCCCTGACAACGACGACAAAATTTGACGAGCGCAAAACACAACACGAAATAAATACTCGCTAGTCAAAGATTGTCTCTATAGGGATTGGATTTAAATAATATACAAGTAGTTGCTGGCATAAACGCTATTCATGATGATTAACACCTTGATTGGAATGATTATGAACTAAAATTAACTATTAAAACTAAAGAAACTAACAGTTGATCACAGAAAGACAAGAGTTGAGCAACACTGGATTAATCAATGGGAGAAATAAGGGTCATGACAGGATAGGTGTCAGATAGTTATTCAGGATCTACCTCTAGTTCAATTCACTCTAATATTCTAATGATTCTCACGAATTCGCTCTATGATTAGCTCAATCGTATAGCCAAGACTCCTCTCTCGATTAAATATGAACTCTACGAGGTGAACAAACATAAAGTACTGTGAAGATATGTAAGACTACACTAATGTATTAGTCTTTAGAAAAACGTATCTCGAATATTCTTCTAACTTGATTTAATCATCAATTCAACAAGCTCTTTCGATTACTTAAAAGAATCACTGAATTGAACCAAATATATTAATACAAATATAATCACCTAAATTATTCCTCTTTCGATTAAATAATTCGGCGAACACAATTGCAATAATTTCAAAGCTCCATAAACGAATCCATGCAAAGAACAAGAGTTAAAATACACATATATCAATCAAAACACCATATCTGTCAAACCCTAAAGTAAAATACTCCATAATCATGGAGAAAATCATCACAAATAAAATTGAATAATAAGAAAACATGAATTCAATCCAAATTGTCTAGGAAAAATGCACAGGCGCGCCGCACCATGTGACTCGCTAGTGAGGATTTACATAGACCTTGCAAATTGTCTGTCAGGCAGATTTTTACACTGTCGCGCCGTGCCTTGCCGCATGGCATTGTACTTATCTCAGAGTAACTTGTTTCTTCCATTTTTTGATATCCGGACTTGTTCCTCGACCCTTGAACGCGATTCGGGCTTAATTTCTTGGGCTTTTACTCAGACTTCAAAGCTTCAAATTAATCAATGTAGCTCCAAATTATCTTTTTAATTCGTAACCATATCCTTGTGTTCTATTCAGCATGATTAGGATTATCTTGGATTATCATTCCCTTAATATGACTCTACCTGACCATTCATGACTTGGATTCCTGAGCTTTAAATCCTTTAGGTTAGTCCCTTATATGTTTATCCTATAAGCTCAGAGAACCTGATCCCCCTAACTCTCTCTCAATGTGTTTTTTCCTACTTAATATGCTATCTCATGCCGATTGAGCCTGTAATGTCAGTATTTCCATATCAACTTGCCATGATGAAGCTAAGCCTTATTGATTCTCTTAGTTTGCATGTTCTTTGTTTAATCAATGATGTTATGTTTGCTTCTGTACAAATGCACTTTTCTATAAATTCTGTCATTTAGTCGCTGTTAGTAGGCCCACAATTCTTTAAGTGATTGCTATGTGTGTTTGTTTGGTTAAATTGTTAACTCACAATTGTTTGGTAAGTGAGACTCCATCTGGGTTGGATATGAGTCCGAATATGGACCTGGGCTGTGCAACTGATACACTCTAACGCTTGAGGTGAGTTTGGTTCTGGGTTTGCTACACACGTGGGAAGTGGGCTCGTTAAATACCCAAGCAGTATTGGGTTATTTCCTTCTTGGGCCTAATCTACTTGTTGGGTCTGTAGTCACCTCAATCATGTAACGTTTGAGTTTATTTCTTGTTTTATCTTTGGGCCTGTAATAATTTGTAAACTAAACAGATTGGGAAAATTAGTAAAAGGGGAGGGATATTCTGATTCTCACACAAATGGGTAGAAAACATGCCTATAGAATCTACTTGATCTTGCTTGCTATTTTGTTCGATATGATTTATATACCAGTAGAAACCATGCATATAGGGAATCACACACTCACTCCACTTGTCTAATTATTAGAAGAACGAGTTTAAGTGCTTTACCTGTTTACATGTCTACTTCTACGCGTTATTAGGTAGCATGTCTATAGGAATCAAACGTCAATAACTATTCGCTCAACTTGTGCAGTTGTAGTGTGTTTACTAGATAACATGCGTATAGGATTGTATTAATTTATGCTCTGCTAATCCTCATTTAGATATTATGTCTATAGGGCTCTACTTGATTAAATAATCGATTATTTTTTGTTGTCTTACTACTCTGCCCACCTAGATAACATGCCTATAGGAATAAGCGATAAATCTGCCGATCATTAGAAGAACCTAGCTATAAATACTGATACTAACTTAGAAAGTATTCCAATAGGTTCAAATACGCGTAATTCTGAGTTTTTCAATGGCTTTCACTACTCCATTGCGCAAATAACCTAGATATCATTTCTATAGGTTTTCATATCCTGTAATCTGTAATCTCGATAATTCGAATAGTAGCACTGCCATGAGACTTTCTTAAACTGTGCGGTCACTTAGAAATCATATCTATAGGTTTAAGGCAACACCTTGAACCTGAAACTGCTTATAACATAGTATGAAATCTGCCCGCGTGCATTTGTTGTTATGTGTGGAGGCTAACTTGGGCCTTAATTGTCTTTATGTGAATTCCTATCTGTTTTGAATGTCGCTTAGTTTTATTTTTTTTGAGAAACCTAAGTAAAGTTTGGAACCACCCAAATAGTAGTTCCAAATCCTCCTGGATCATAGGCATGGGACGGGTAGCACACACATAGGGTACGACTTAGAATTGAATTAGAACACTTTAGGTAAACAACTTCAACATAGTAATCGGGTAGCAGGAGATGATAGTTTGTGCTTGCTGAATAATATGAGAAACTCCTATCCAAAAGGAGTTGCGAAGTATTATTTATGTGGCACAGGGTGATCCTTTAGGCTAAAAAATTAGGACCCCCCCCCCCTTTATATATTTCTATTAGACCAATGTAGTTGTATCCTTTTAGATTTGTACTAATTCTCATTGTTTTATAATAAAATTCCTCAACCTTTATATTTTATTTTGTTTATTTGATCATCTAGCCTAATTACATAATCCACATAGCCTTAAGTTTGGCCAGGACCCACAATTGTGGACCTCGAAGAGTGCCTAACACCTTCTCTTTGAGGTAATTTGAGCCCTTACCCGATCTTTGGTGGCATTAACTAGTCAAATAAAGTTATTTGCATAATAGGTGCCCTAATTCACCTTAAAAATCGTTAGGTGACGACTCTTCTCTTTTTACACCTTAACCTTCATTTAAAAGAGTTGTCACATGTCGAAGTCCAATTTCACGTGAAAAAGGGGCACGACACTATTACAGGTCAATAGAATTCAGAGTTATAATTTACAGTCCAAATTATCTTATAAATCAAGAAACAAATCAAACAGAACCAACTGGAAAAATAGAAAAGAAATAAAAATACAAGCAAATAAGAGCACCCCACCCCACACTTAAGAGATTGCAATGTCCCAAATGCAAATAGTAGAAACAAGAGTAAAGAGGTAACTCCCTGAGGCCCTTGGCCTAACCCTCATCAACACCCTCAAAGGTGCGGAGGGAACAGAGTTCACGTCCTCATCCGGTGGCAGTTGTGCTCCCTTTGCCAAACCCAGCTACTCCTGAGTGACAGTAGAGAGGGGGTGGTCCTACTGCAGCTCCGCCAAGTCAGTCCCCCTAGCACTGCAAAGGTGCATATCAGGAAATAGTAGGTGCAATGTCTTCTCAACACAAAGCAACCTCTGATCCATAAGATCAGCAGCATAAGGTTATTTTATCACAGTTGTAACATCAAAGGCCTTAGTAGACAGTGACACCGGGATTTTTCGATCATGATGATACTCCTCCTCTACATGATGCGTCCACAGAAGCCGAGTAATCATGATCGGGTAATATAGGCAGTGGGCCCCAAATGGTCGTACTCGAGCCATGTGCTCAAGCATAACCTTGCCAAGATCGAACTTCATCCGGGTCAAGATGGCATAAATGAGACACATCTTCACCCTTGATACATCAGTGTCGCTCTAGGTGGGCATAATTTTGGTATTAATCAACCGTAGAAGAACCTTGACAAGACGCTAAAAAGTGACCTTCTTCATATCCTTGTGGTACTCATTAGCATCCCGTGTCTAAGTAGCAAATGAGTCAGCTCCACACAGTTGTCGTCGAATATCAGGATAGTTTGGCTGACGAAGAAGCCTCTAGAACAGCTTATGTGAGTGCTCTGTGAACCCCATAATCTGATTAATCACCTGCGATGAGAAGAGCACCATCTTCCCTTGAGTATGCACCTTGTAAACAGCATCCAAACTGGATTTAGGCTGCCAAATGGCGTAAACTCCTTCACCAAGTTCACGTCCACCACATCACTACGACGTAACAAACTTTCAAAGCCTAGGAATCGTATGTTGTTGTATATCCCAGAGTACTTCCTGGCTAGCTTTCCATTATCTATACCAACTTCAGGTACGTGCTCACCGCAGGAAAAAAGGTCATGTGCCAATTTCTAGCATGATTTGGCACAACCCAAATGCCATACTTGCAGCCTGGGACCACATCCGCATCTGGATCAATGAGCTCCATCTCCTCCTCCACTGGGGCGGGGATGGTGCCCACCTACCTACTCTCCGACTACTAGAGGCACCTCGGAGGAACCTATGTTAGCACGTTTCCTGGGACGGCGAGACATTGTACCTGCACAAGACGAACACAATTATCCACAACACCTAGAACAAAGAGCAAGACCAAATGGGGTTACCACCCCACACTTATGTCATTGGCATGTCCACAAGTACAATGTATACCTGGGAATCAAACTACCCCATTGAAAGCACGTCACAAGTCATCAATACCCCACCCAACCATCGAACTAATATTACAACAATACAAACAACGATTACACTACACTATTGTAAAATACAAAATCAAGAAGCTAAACTAGTAACTAAGAAAGAAAAACAAGAAGTTATACTACACAAGTACTTAATATGAATTGGACTTCCAAATTAACAACTAATAAAATAACAAAGTGCTCCGCCGAGTATCACTCGAGGCTAACACTTCACAACTTCACAAAATTTGTGCATGACCGCCCACACCACAGTCATCACATAATCACTTACCAATTATCCTCTAATTAAGCAACTAACTTCACATTCTATATCATTAAGGCATTTTATGAAACACATTGTAGGCACCAAGTTCAACTTATAATTTCAAACTCAAATTGGTCTAGGACCACCACATAACAACACCAATCACACCACTCAACCCAACCACAACATCACCACATCTTCGTAATAGCACAAAGTGCACAAAATTTACACTAAACTCACCAATTTTCGGCCCTATAGGCACCCCCACCAAGCTTCATCACAAAAAATTCCAACACAATCAAGACACACCAAAAATTATCCACAAGCATAATAACAACGACAATCCCAAAAAAATCAAGTATAATTTTGGCATAAACAAGAAATATAACTAGAAAATTATCAAAACTACAACTACCTAGGCTTAGGTTAAATTAAACTAAAACTATCTAAATATTACAAATAAATACTAAAATAAAGAGAAGAGATGAGATGAAAGAACTTACCTTGAGGATAGATGGGAGTGGTAGGAGTTGGTTGTGGAGGAAATTGAAGAAGGAGTTTGGGAGTTGAGTTAGAGAGCGATTAGAGAGGAGTGACAAAAAAGAGTAAAGAATGGGGAATAAAAGGGGAGGGGTCGGGTGTTAAAGAGTAAAGAAAGACCCTGGTGTCTGTTTTTTCCCCAGTTTTTTAAATTTTCCTTTTCTTAAAACAATTTGGCCAAAATCTTATACAGCCGCATCGCAGGGTACGGCGCCCCATGCGGCACGGTAGTGAGGATTTCTTGCGAGTTGTTTTTCTATCAGAGGGACCTGCTTGGCTTAGCACAACGCCTCACACGGTGCTTCGCCATCTGAATCAATTCTGAACGAACAGTATTTCTATCTGGCTTTGATATTGATACAATATTATCTGCACCCAGCCAGTAAGTAGAGATATGGCCGCAGTTGAAGCACCTAAAGGAGAATTTGGTGTCTTTCTGATCACTAATGGAAGCAATCGTCCCTCATGCGGCGTGGCAATACAATTTTCTCAGAGTTCCGGCGATTTTTGCTTTTTAGCCCACAGGTTGCACCCCCCCTCCACATGATATACTTATTTTGTATCCAATGCTCATACATGTCCAAAAAAATATCAAAACTCCTAAACTCCAATATTCCTAATCTACTATTATGTAAACTACTCTACCAAAGCAAGAAAAAAGGGTTAGAAGTAGTTTTGAGTTATAGTCATCAGCTTGACACAATCACTTAGGCTCATTTGATCACGATGCTAGATGATTGCTTGTCCACTCCTCCAACAAGATACGGTTTCAACTTGTGCTCATTCACCTTAAAGCTCTCATTTCTTTCTTCATCCCGGATTTCAATGGCGCCATATGGTGAGACATATTTAACCATATATGGACCTGTCCATCTTGACTTGAATTTTTCAGGGAACAACCTAAGTCTAATATTGTATTGTAAGACTCTACCACCTTCATGAAACTCCTTTGGATTAATCAGACGATCATGCCACCTCTTTGTATTTTTCTTAAAAATTCGCGCATTTTCATATGATCCAGTCTAAACTCCTCTAACTCGTTCATCTGCGCCAACCTGTGTTCACATACAAGAATAAGATCAAGATTAAGCATCGTAATTGGCCAGTAAGCTTTATGTTCTATCTCAACATGTAGATGATATGATTTTCCATACACTAATTTGAACGGTGAAGTCCCTATGGTTGTTTTGAATGTAGTTCTATACACCCATATAGCTTTATCCAACTTTACAGACCAATCCTTATGAGAAGCACTAATCGTCTTTTCAAGAATTCGTTTAAGCTCGCGGTTAGCCACTTCAACTTGACCACTAGTTTGGGCATGTTACGAGGTTCCTATTTTTTGTGTGACCCCATACTTGGGCAGCAATTCAGCAAACTACTTGTTCACAAAGTGCGACCCATTGTCACTGATAATCAATCGAGGTATCCCAAAGCGGGTAAAGATGTTATTTCATAAGAACTCACACACCACCCGAGAATCATTGGTCTTAATAGGGATTTCTTCAACCCATTTAGAGACGTAGTCAACGACTAATAGGATATACTCATAAGAATGAGACGATGGAAACAGGACCACGGAGTCAATGCCCCATACATCAAGAATTTCACGTACAAGAATAGAGTTTAGTGGCATCTCATCCCTCTTGATAATATTACCTGCCCTTTGACATTTGTCACATGTATCTACATACGCCCGTGCGTCTTTGTACAAATTAGGGCAATGAAAACCGTCTTTCATGACCTTTGCAGTGTGATTTCCACCGTAGTGTCCTCCAGTTTCTCCATCATGACAATGAGATAGAATGATTGCCATCTCTCCTTCAGGTACATATCTTCAAATCACTCCATATGCACACAGTTAAACAATAAAGGGTCATTCCAAAAATAAATTTTTACCTCACCTTGAATCTTCCTTCTTTGATCATGAGAGAGTTCATGTGGCAACCACCTACTAGCTAAAAAGTTGGCTACATCAGCATACCAGGGCAGTCTTTCAAAGACCGCAACAATAGAGAAAATTTGCTCATCAGGGAACTCTTCCCTTATTTTCACTGACTCAATTGGAAGTCTCTCAAGCCGAGATAGATGATCTGCGACTTGATTATTTGTGTCCTTCCCATCTTTAATATCTAGGTCAAAGTCTTGGAGAAACAACACCCACCGCTTCAAACGCAACTTGGACTCCTTCTTACTCAGCAAATATTTCAAGGCCGAGTGATCAGTGTGCACAATCACTTTACTCCCTACTAGATATGATCTAAGATTGTCAAAACCAAAGACGACAGAAAAGAACTCTTTCTCAGTAGTGGCATTGTTGACTTGAGCATCATTCAACGTCCTTCTTGCAAAGTAGATGGCTCTAAACATCTTTTCTTTTCTTTGTCCCAGAATTTCCCCCACAGCTACATCACTAGCATCGCACATTATTGTAAATGGATGGTTATAATCAAGTGACACCATAATCGGGTCACTAACAAGTTATTCTTTTATCAATTCGAATGCTCTTAAACACTCCACAGTAAACATAAACTTGACATCCTTTGCTATCAATGCAGTCAACGACTTGGCAATGCTGGAGAAGTTTTTGATGAACCTCCTATAGAACCAAACATGTCCCAAGAAACTCCTTATGCTCTTCAAAGAAGTCGGTCGAGGAAGCCTGGCAATCACATCAACCTTTGGTCTGTCAACTTCAATGCCATGTGCAATCACTTTTTGGCCCAAAATAATTCCCTCTTTCACCATGAAGTGGCACTTCTCCCAGTTAAGAACCAGCTGAGTGACTTTACAACGTTCAAGCACAAGCTCCAAATATTTCAGACAGTCATCAAAATTATCACCAAACAGAGTGAAATCATTCATGAATACATCTAGACACTTCCCATTTTGATCGGAGAATATAGATATCATGCATATCTGAAAAGTGACATGTGCATTACATAACCCAAATGGAATCCTCTTGTAAGCAAAAATACCTGACGGGCAAGTGAACATAGTCTTCTCAACAGGTTCTAGGGCCATGGGTATCTGATTATAGCCTGAGTACCCATCCAAGAAACAGTAACAGCTATGTCCAACCACTTTCTCGAGCATCTGATCAATGAAGGGCATCAGAAAGTGGTCTTTCCTTGTTACATCATTCAACCTTCTATAATCAATGCACATTCTCTACCCAGTGACTGTTCTTGTTGGAATCAATTCATTATCTTCATTCTTCACCACTGACATGACCCCCTTCTTAGGTACAACTTACACAGGACTGGTCCACTGTCTATTAGAGTTGGGGAAAATCACTCCCGCATCTAGCAATTTGATGATCTCCTTGTGCACTACCTCCTCTAGATTTTTATTCAGTTTGTGTTGGGGCTGCACCACTAGCTTGCTATTTCTTCCAGTAGAATTTTGTGCATGCAAATGGCTTGATTGATTATTTGAATATCAGATATGGTCCAGCCAATGGACTTTTTGTACTTTCTCAGCAGCTCCACCAGCTTTTGTTCATGTGTACCTGTCAAGTATGCAAAAATAATCACAAGAACTTATTAGTTTAAAGAAAAGCATATTTCAAGTGAGTATGGAGGACTTTCAATTCCACACTAGGCTTAGAAACCTCCTTTTTAGCTCCTCCTCGTCAACCACTTGATACTCAGTCTCAAGAGCTTCATCCTCTTTCTTTATTTCAGGATCTTCATCCTCCGCTGTGCTAGACTGAGTAATACACCTCTCTAGATTATCCCCTACAATCTTCTCAAACTTATAATTTCAGTCAACTCTCCAACAACATCAAGCTTGAAACACGAGTATGGAGATGCTTCATCCCTGGGGTATTTCATCATTCTCTTCATCTAGAACACCACTTTCTCGTTACCCACTCTGAGCATAAGTTGTCCCTCATAGATATCAAGAATAACTCTACCTGTACATAGAAAAGACCTCCCCAGAATTAGAAGCACCTCCTTGTTCACCTCCATGTCCACCATAATAAAGCCCATGGGGAGCACAAACTCATCTGCCTATACTAAAATCCTCGATAATTCCTTCAGACATGATGGAGGTATGGTCAGCCAGTTGTAGGGACACTGATATGGATTTGCTCCAAGCTTACCTTCAAGTTTCCTGAACACAGACAAAGGCATTAGATTTATAGAAGCTCCAGAATCACAGAGGGCCTTGTCGAATTTCTCACTCCCCAACGAGCATGGTATTGTGAATCTTCCTGGGTCCCCACACTTTTGAGAAAACTTATATTGCAATATGGAATTTCAATGGGCATTCAGCTAGACCACTGTTGTCTCCTCTAATTTTCTCTTGCTAGACAAGATTTCCTTCAAGAACTTAGCATAAGCAGGCATCTGAGTGAGTACCTTTGTGAAGGGTATGTTCACATAAAGTTGCTTGAGCATCTCCAAGAACATCCTAAAGTACTTGTCAAGTTTTTCCCGCTTCATGTTTTGAGGGAGAGGTAGAGGTATACTTTATTCAATCTCCTTTTGTATCCCACTGCTCTGGCCTTTCTGCTCTTCACTCTTTTGCTCTTCTAGTGTCTCAGTCTGCTTGTTCACCATCTCGGTTCTAGCTTTCATAATTGGGCCAGCCAATGTTTTGCCACTTCTCGGAGATACAACTTTGATTGTTTCCTTTGAGTTCTTTTCAGTGTCAGAGGGTAGGTTCCCAGGAGCCCTCTCAAATAACAAGTTTCCAATCTATCCCATCTATCTTTCTAAATTCTGAATGGATGCCCCCTGGTTCTCAAATTTCTCATCTGATTTGTTGATGAACCCCTTCATGAGATCTTTCATACTAGATTGATTTGATGGTTTTGGATGGTATTGCTAGTACTGCTCCCTCGACTGGTTTTAAAAACTTGGGGGTCCTTGACCCCAAGGTCTAGGATTATTTTTCTGCTATGAGTTCAAAGTCCCACTAGGTGAACTTCCAGAAAAACCTGGATGTCTTTGTTCCATAGCATTGTAGTTATTACCTTCCTCTAGAGTTTTCTTCATTAGTGGACCTCCACATGCAGTACTCAGAGTTCGTCGTGAGGAAGGTGTCAGTCCATCCCAAAATCTTGGAGTTGCATCCACAATTTAATTTCGTTATGCTGACACTTTCTCACAGTTTCCTTGAATCTTTCCCAAGCTTCGAAAATCGTTTCAATATCATTCTGGCAGAAGTTGTGGATTTACCTTCTAAATTTCCATGTTTTGCAGCTGAGAAGTACTTGTCAAGAAACTTTTTAGTCATATCTTCCCATATCCTGATCGACCCCGTGGGTAAGCTACAAAGTCAGTGCTTTGCGTCATCCTTCAATGAAAAGATGAATGCCTTTTTAAGTAGATTGCATCTTTTGATCCTCCATTATACTGGAAGGTATTCATGATTTCCTCAAAGTCCATCAAGTGAGTGTTAGGATCTTATTCACCTTTCCTCTGAAGACACAGTTGTACTGCATGGTTTGTGTCACGACCCAAATTCCCAACCTCAGGAGTCGTGATGGCGCCTAACACCAAACTTGCTAGGCAAGCCAATGTTAGAACTCGAATAATTTATTTCCTTAATTTATTACTTAAGCACAAATAAATAACTTCCAAAGGAACTTAATTAGAATAATTTCCAACAATAATAAAATAAAATAATAATAATAATAACCATTTAAATAAAACGGATCACAAACTAATTATGTAAACAACTCTAAGACTACCCCAGGGTCTGGTGTCACAATCCACGAACTACTAAAGAATACTACAAATAATGGCTGAAAGAAATAGTGCGACTGTTCTGAATAATATAAAACAATGTATATAGAAATGGGAGAAGACTCTCGGAATCTGCGAACGCCGACAAATGTACCTCGTGTCTCCAAATGAATCGGGTGCTCGTCCTAGAATCCTCTACTGATGACTAGTACCTGGATCTGTGCAAAAGAGCACAGAGTGTAGTATCAGTACAACCGACCCCATGTACTGAGTAAGTGTCGAGCCTAACCTCGGCGAAGTAGTTATGAGGCTAAGGCGGGGCTTTAACAATAAACTTGTGATATTAATATATATATATATATATATACGATAACACAATAAAATAATTCTACACGAACATGAAAAATATATCTGAGACAATAATTATAAAACAGGAGGAAATCTAAACACATCAATTTAAATACTGTAACAATAATAAAGTAACACAATCGCCTCTTTCAGGCCTCAACTATAACTAATCCTCTACAATTTCCAAGTTTCCAAACTTTATCTTTGAATAAAAGTAGTGCCAAAATATGAAAATAGAAATATAAAATAGAAAGTTTCAAATATTCATTTTAAAAAAAAAATAAAACAGTAAAAATAAACATTTAGCTTTCCAAATCGTTTTTTTCTTTGAAAATCAGTAAAAATATAAATGTCCTCCGTTATCGCTACTTGTTGCGGCGTGCAGCCCGCTCCCACCTGTCCTCCCTTATTGCTCCTCCCTAAATATATCACTCTTATTGCTCCTGTTGCGGCGTGCAACCCGATCCCACCTGTCCACCCTTATCACTCCTTGTTGCGGTGTGCAACCCGCTCCCACCAGACATATCATATCAATTTATTCATAAAGAATTTCACAATTCAGGCCAAGCCTTTCACAATACTGTTATTTCCACAATTTCAAACAGAAAATCATATAGCTCGTAAGCTTTAACCAATATCATTTCACAATAAAACCAACCAGAATATAAGTAAACACCGTAACGCTGTCAATCCAGCTCAGTCTTTATATACTATGATAAACTCAAGAGAACAACCAACATTTTTAACACACTTACAACACCAATTGGAAATAACTCAATGAAATCCAATAATCACATGTACCTCAACAATTACGAAACAGTTAGACTGCATTTCTCACAACTTCCTCAATATTATCAAAACGAAACCAACAGGAACGTGTATATATATATATATATATATATATATATAATTCGTAAAATAATTCCAAACCTCTCAACCGTTATACATATCACAAGGAAGCCAGCTCAAACAACCAATACTCTTTCTAAATAATCACAACAATATCTAACAACAGATCAACAAGGCCAAATAGTCATAGAAGCAATAATGAACATATAACAATTAAGATATGATCAAATAAGTGGGGAACGGGAAGGGGGTCATGTTTAACAGACAATTTTGGTGGTGCATAGATACTCGTCACCACACCTATACACTACACCCATGTGTTTCACATAACAAACAAGTGTAGAGTCCTATTCCCTCAAGCCAAAGTTAGACCAAACACTTACCTCAATTCCGCAGGCCACTCACTGCTCAATTATTGCTTTTTCTTTTGAATTCACCTCTAAATTGCTCGAATCTAATCAAAATTAGCTTAATATCATTAACTAATGCTAAAGGAACTAACTTTATTGAAAAATATAATTTTTCCTAAGTTTTCTAAAAAAAAGTGAAAACCCAACCCCGGGTCCGCTTGGTCTAAACTTGGGGTTCGGACCAAGTTACATTTACCCATTCACCCACGAACCCAAATATGCTATTAGTTTTGAAATCCGACCTTAATTTGATATAAAAATTCAATTTTTACAATACTCCCTAATTCTACCCAAACTAAATTTTTACCATGAAAATTCTTTGTTTTTGCTTTAAAAGTGATGCAAAATAGTAAGGAATTGAAAGAACAAGGTTTGCGATTGATTACCTATGAATTGGGGATGAAGATTGCTGAAGAAAACTCGTTTTTAGGGCTGGAACCTCGAAAAATTGGAGAAGAAAGGGTTCTGCCCGGTTTTAATTTGATATTTATAATCATTGGGCTGGGGCTCTATGTGATCGCATTATATGGGCTGCGATCGCACAGGGTATGGGGGACTTGAGCAGTGCGTTCGCAGGGAGGGGTGTGCGTTCGCACAGGGTAGGGGAGGTTGGCTACTGCGATCGCGGGAGGAACTATGCGGTCGCACAATACAAATCTGGGCCCCCCTGAGTTTGCACTGTGCGGTCGCGGATAGGGCCATGCGATCGCACAGTTGAAAGTCCAGGCGCACCACCAATGAAAAACCAGCAGTTCATTTAAAGTGAAAAACACACGTGGCCTATCCGAAACTCACCCGAGCCCTCGGGGCTCCAAACAAATCATGCACGTAAGTCTAAAAATATCATACGGACTTGCTTGTGCGATAAAATCATGAAAATAACATGTAAATCTATGAATTAAACCTCAAAACTCATCATTTTCAACAGAAACTCTTAGAGTTCATAATTTCTCAACCGGATGTCTGAATCACGTCAAATAAACTCCATTTTTCACCAAATTTCACGGTTAACCTTTAAATATCATAAAAAAGTTGTACCGGGATCCAGAACCAAAATACGGACCCGATATCAATGATTTTAGCATTATTGTTTTTCTTTAATTCACAAACATTTCAGCAAAACAATTTCTTTCAAAAATTAATTTCTAAGGCTTGGGACCTCAGAATTCATTTCCGGGCATACGACCGAGTCCCATATTTTACTGCGGACCTCCAGGGATTGCCGGAACACAGATCTGGGTCCGTTTACTCAAAATGTTGACCAAAGTTAACTTTTATCAAATTTAAATTCTAAAAATCACTATTTCTCATATTTTCACATAAAAGCTTTCTGATTTCACGCCCGGACTATGCATGCAAATTGAGGTATTTAATTTTTGTCTTTTTATGGTTATTTACAATGAAACGGAGTCTAATTTTATAAAATGACCCCTTGGGTCATCACAGTTTGAAGCAAGCTTGTCTTCAACTCGAAGTTGTTTGCTACTATGGGTAAAGGTCTGACACTTGACAGTCCCTGAATGTATACTGGTCTGACATAGTCTCCTAATGATCTCCCAGGCCTGAGTTCCGCATTCTCAAACTGGTCTTCAACCAGGGGTCGATTTAGATTGCATCTTCGACCTCTATCATCTTCAATAGTCTCTTCAGCCGCTATCCGTGCAGCTTGTTATCTATGTTGTGCTGCCTCTATCGCAGCTAAGTCTACTCCATCATTCTAGTTGTTTGCCATTTTATCTTGAGTCGAAGTCTGACCCAAGATTTTTTTTTTGTGAATCCTCATTCTCTTCTTAGTTGTCGCAAGTGTTTCTCTAACTACGATTCGTAGGGTATCACTTCCTTTGAGGAAGATCGAGTCATACGCTTGGGAAGTTAAACATGTGCCCTACACATAAGTGAGAAAACGTGAATACGATAAAGTAAAATTGGTTCATGAATTAGTACTAAAAACTATTTTAAACACTATTTATTGCCAATCCCTGACAACGACGACAAAATTTGACGAGCATAAAACACAACACGAAATAAATACTCGCTAGTCAAAGATTGTCTCTATAGGGATTGGATTTAAATAATATACAAGTAGTTGCTGGCATAAAGGCTATTCATGATGATTAACACCTTGATTGGAATGATTATGAACTAAAATTAACTATTAAAACTAAAGAAACTGACAGTTGATCACCGAAAGACAAGAGTTGAGCAACACTGAATTCATCAATTGTAGAAATAAGGGTCATGACAGGATACGTGTCAGATAGTTATTCAGGATCTAACTCTAGTTCAATTCACTCTAATATTCTAATGATTCTCACGAATTCGCTCTATGATTAGCTCAATCGTATAGCCAAGACTCCTCTCTCGATTAAATCTGAACTCTACGAGGTGAACAAACATAAAGTACTGTGAAGATATGTAAGACTACGCTAATGTATTAGTCTTTAGAAAAACGTATCTCGAATATTCTCCTAACTTGATTTAATCAGCAATTCAACAAGCTCTTTTGATTACTTAAAAGAATCACTGAATTGAACCAAATATATTAATACAAATATATTCACCTAAATTATTCCTCTTTCGATTAAATAATTCGGCGAACACAATTGCAATCATTTCAAAGCTCCATAAACGAATTCATGCAAAGAACAAGAGTTAAAATACACATATATAAATCAAAACACCATATCCGTCAAACTCTAAAGTAAAATACTCCATAATCATGGAGAAAATCATCACAAATAAAATTGAAGAATAAGAAAACATGAATTCAATCCAAACTCGGGTGTTGAGTTGACGAAAGAATGATGAATCCTTGTGTTTTGGGTCTCCAATGCTCTTCCAATCTTCCATAGGTCAAAAGTCCTCTAAAAATAGTATTTTTGATGTATGTGTACCATGTAGGAACGGGTCCAGACGAAACTACCCTTTTCAAGCCGAAACAGAAAAATACTCTAGGAAAAATGCACAGGCGCGCCGCACCACGTGACTCGCTAGTGAGGATTTACATAGACCTTGCAAATTGTCTGTCAGGCAGATTTTTACACTGTCGCACCGTGCCTTGCCGCATGGCAGTGTACTTATCTCAGAGTAACTTGTTTCTTCCATTTTTGATATCTGGACTTGGTCCTCGACCCTTGAACGCGATTCTGGCTTAATTTCTTGGGCTTTTTCTCAGACTTCAAAGCTTCAAATTAATTGATGTAGCTCCAAATTATCTTTTTAATTCGTAATCACTTCCTACACGACATAAAACACATAATAAGCAGAATTCACTATCATTTAAGCTCAAACACACGTAAAGTGCAGTATTTAGAGAGTAAAACACGGGATCTAGACTACCATGAGCATACATCATTCGACATACATCGGCTAGCACCACCTGCTGATTGTGAAAACTATTTGATTCTCTCCCAATACCGTAGAAGCTCTGATACCAGTATAAAGGAAAAATAATCTTGTTAAATTTTCGAGTGGTCTCTACAATCCTTTATTTTTCCTCCACACATCCCCACGCATTAAAATAAGTTAGGAACACCCCTATTTATAATAGTATGAAACCTATTTTAACCAGAAATATGAAGACTTATTCCTATATAATTTTGATTACAAATCCTATTTGGAAATGAATTAAATAAACTTGCAAATACCAAATGCTAAACGATCTTGATTTTCTACTACAACTTTAAATTAGTTTTCCAACAAATTCTATATATAGTGATAATGCAACAGATGTTATTGCAGATTTACATTAATAATAGTGCAAGTATCAATTGTTACTCAGAAATTAGGACGATAAGATCAAGAATTAGCTTTACCAATTAATATACATGTACAAGTATTACTTTGGACTTTTTAACATTATTTTATTTTTAAGAATTCTTAATATATTTCAATCACCCCAGTTTCTATATTACTTAATTTGATGTAATCCTCAAGTAGGAGTGGCAAACAGGCAGGTTAGATCGGATATGATTCGGGTCGAAAACGAATAAATTATTCGATCCGACCCATATTTAATACGAATTAACCAACGGATAATATAGGTAACTATATTCTCCCTGACTTCTTGCATGTGATCACTTTTGGAAGAATTCCTAATTTTCCTAACTTGGGGAACTCTCAATTTGAGGCTTTATAAATGTAAAAGTTAGACCCAATGGTTATCTATTTTCTAAATGGATAATATGGTTCTTATCCATATTTGACCCTTTTTTGAAAAGTTCATTATCCAATCTATTTTTAATGAATAATATGAATAATTAACTGTTTTCTTTTAACCATTTTACCGTCACTATCCGGAGTACAAAATAAAACTTTTGTAACACGTTAGGGAGCTGCAATGGGAGTCCGTACGCTCCAATCGTATTGTTGATACTGCTTAGCTTGAGATGAATGGCTGCACAGCCGTTTGATTAACTTTATGTTTGTTCCCACTTCCCATCATATGGAAAACACCATTAGTTATATTCTTGAATATTCTAACAGATATCCATCCATCACTACTACACCCCCACGTGGACACTTAACATTCATCAAATGGATGAACCTTTGGCAAAATATATTGACTCAAAGTAGAATTCACTTCAATTCTGAAATCTTGAGCTTCCACTTTCTGTTCTAAAAAAAAATGTCTGTGGCATTTCTACAGCATAGTTTCCTAATTAGTCCTCCTCTTTCTTCAACATACAAACCTAGGAAAAATACCACTAAAATCTTGTGCAAACACACCCCAGATGATGAACCACAAGACGCTTTTAGGTAAAAAGAAAAGAAAAGAAAAGAAAAAGTTTTCATTATTTTGTCATTCATTTTGTGGGGTTCTTCATAAAGTATCTTGTTTTTCTTTTTCAGGAAAAGTGAAAATAAATGGGGTAAGTTGGCATTAGTAGCAGTTGCAGCTGGGGTATTGACAGTGGGTTCAGTGGATGTGGATCCAGCTTCAGCTGCTAAGACTGGTGGTCGAGTTGGTGGTCAGGCTTTTCGATCTTCAGCTCCTCGCTCTTCTTCACCCAGGATCAATAATTCTAGGTATTTTTCCACTATATTTTACCCAACAACTTCTTTTTTCCCCTTAAAGAATCTGTTTACCGCTTGCTGTTTGTTTTTAAAAAAATGATGCATTTCTATAATTGGAGCAATTTCATTTTAAATTTTCCATTTTAGCCTCAATTACATGCCTTTATACTACAGAAATGTCATGGTTTGCTCTTCTTTTCTTTTCTTTTTTTAATTTATTTTTATAATCAAGAAATCCTCATATGTATGGTTTCAAATTTGGTGGATAATGGACCTGCCCCTCTGCCCATGTCATGTTGAGTATCAGGTTTTGGTCTGTTGCAATATTTGAACCTGTGACGTGTGTCTAACCCACATATCATGTGTTACGCTCTCACCACTAGACCAAAGCCCTGGGGGCTATATTGTTAGGACCGAAAAAATCAAGTGTCTTGCGGGAACTAGTAACGCAACAATTGAACAACGATAAATCAGACAACAAAAAGAAATCTACCAAAAGAGACACAAACATTTAACGTGGTTCGGTCAATTGACCTAGGTCCACAGTGGAGATGAGCAATCCACTATAATAAAAGAGAGTACAAATTCTGGAGAGAACAACCTCATGAAGAGACAAACACAAGTGACACACTAACACTTGTCCCGTAAAGTTTTCCCCCTAAACAAGACACTCAAGCCCCCTATGGCCACATTGTGGATGCTACTGAATGAGAAGGAAGGATCCTCAATTTATAGAAGTCCAAACCTTTTCCTACAAGAAAAAGGACTAGCCAAACATGGAAAAATTATAATTTCCTTCTACAAAAAGGAAAACCCAATTATAGTAAAAATGTTGTCCTTTCCTTCAAGAAATAGGAAAACCAAATATAATAAGAAAATCAGGGCAACACCTAACAATTCTACCCCTTGGCCTAAAATGAATGAGATGGAGTACTTTGTTTCAAATGGAGGTCCTACTTTGCTTACTGAGGATTAATTTGACTCATTGTTGAAGTTAAATTGGACTTGTATTAAGTAAAACCATACAAAATGGTTATAAAGCTGCAAATATATACTCATATGAAAATGATGAATAGCTGTATTATTAAATCAATCTTATTATTGCAATAGAGAATAATAGTTGTTTCCTCTTCTACAAGTACTCTTGGTGCCAAACAGTACAACACCTATAGTTGTATTTGACTTGGACTTCGGTTGAATGATTGTATCCGGATAGGTGAAATGCTTATAGAATTGAAATTTAGACTCGAAAGGAAGGTTTCAATTTGGCATAGTTTGGATAGAAGTGATAACTTGGCAGGAGTAAAAGGAAAAGGCAGTGTTAAATCTGTCACAAATGTGATGTTTTCAATATAATGAGGAAAACACTGAAGCCACTAATGATGTGCTAGAGATTTCAGTCACTTGGATCAAGCCAATTTGAATGCGAGAATTTCTGTTTTGAATCATTTGACAGAACATAGGTGTGCTGGAAGTGTGCTTCTTTGAACTGAATTTTAACTTTTTAATGGCATCTATTAGAAACCTATGGGAGTTGTTCATTTACATGGGGAACTAACATTTTCGGTTCTTACCTTTGCTAACCCATATGTCAGTGGCAGTGTTTTGGAGAGCGTTAAGCGCAAAAAAGCGATGAGGCCTCGCTTCACCGAAGCGAGAAGCGCGCGCTTTTAATAACACTGGTCAGTGGTGATTTTCGTCTGATTCTACATGTCCTTTTTCTTCCAATCGGATAAACTAGTTCAAGTTGTCATGTTTTTCCTTACCTCACAGTTTCTCGGCATGACTGCCTTGACATTCAAATGAAGCATGAGGTGAGGAGATCACCCTGAAACTTTCCTTCTACTGTCATATAATATTCTGTCGTCTGAGCATATTAACTTGGAATTTCGAATGGAGTCAGTCAACCGTACGAGAAGTCACCTTGGGTGGAAGAGGAAAGCATTAGAATCTTCCTTTCCTTTTTCTTTATTCTTGTTCTAAACAAGTTAATCTCATATCTAAGCTTCTCTTCATGTTCAGATACTAGCCTTGAATATTTATTTGTTTAGTATCGCCTTTTAGCACCTCTTTTTTTGTGGCTTCCTATATAAACTATGTTGCTCGGACTCTCCGAAAATGTGGCCGGATACGTGTCGGATCCTCTAAAAGTAGTGCATTTTTTAAGGATCCGACACAGGTACGGGTACATTTCAGAGAGTCCGCGCAACATAATATATAAACAAGATGTTAGTGGAGCAAGGTGTATCTTTTATTCATAAAACTTTTCACTAGTAAAGGTTAGGACAAATGTCCGGGAAGAGCCGATGTCATTGAATCACATAAGTGTATAACTTTGTGTATGGAAGGATACACAAACTTCTCTCCTCTCTCTCCTTTAACATTCAGCTAAGAAAATCTCTTCGCAACTTTAAAAATGTACTGATTCTTGTTGGTCATGAACTCTGACTGATCTTTTTGAAAGCATCGTTCACTCCATCAAGAAATCTAGGAATCACTTTCCGTTTGGCCTCCAAGATCCAAATAGCTATTTTGTATTTACAGGTACCCATAAAAAGTGAAAACATAAGGTTTGTGCCCTTTCATGTTATTGATGTAAAAATTACCATATAAAAACGATGCAGGAATTTGTTGTGTCAAAAATTGACATATGGATCTAATTTGGTGTAGGATTAGACTTACGTGGGATGGCGTCTTTTCTGTACAACAAAGAGCTCTCGTGAGCTTGTGAGGTCCCATAGCTAGTTCATGTTAGACTCAATTTATCGTCTCAGGATGGTTAATTTTGGGTTAGCTAATTTTGTACATGGTGTCCAGAATATATTGAAGAGGTTCTCTTGTACCAAATATTAAGCTATAAGACTTTCCCAGCCATTTACTATCTAGTCTATGCTCAACTCGTTTAGAAAGTTCTCTCTTTTCTCAGGTGAATATGATAGCAGAACCTTGTTTGACCTTTTTTTTCTTTGTCTCAGGTCATCTTCTCTTCTCATGTTTGTAAATTATTTTTTCTAAAGCTTCTTCTTTGTCATGATCTTTGGTTCATTCAGAAACTTGTGACTTGCTTAATTGAGTATGATCAATGAGCTAGCATAACTGTAGGAACCTATTTCTCTCCATTTCCGGTCTTAATCGAATCAGAAATGCGTCTATCAGATAATTCCTCAAGTGTATCCCACTGACATTGGTCAGTTCTGCATGTGAGCTATCAAGGTTATGCATCCCAACTAGTTATTGTGCCTTGTATTGTATCAACTTGACCATTTTCTAATGTTTCACCACAGTAGTCTGAAGAAGAGCTAAGTTGAAGAAGGGGGGTCTAATTGAACCCTCTTCATTGAAGAATTTCACCGCGTAATAAAATCATTTTTTTTTTGTGGTTGTATCAAACCGTTGAATCCCCATTAAGGGAAAAAATTTCTACTAAAGTGTCAAAGGGGGTTCAGCAATTGCTTTAGATCATAGGTTCAAATCCCAAGTGTAACAGTCTAGTGTTTTTTGGAATCCCTTTGTGTAAATTCTTGGGTCTGCCACTTGCCATAGCAAAGGATTCTGGGATTACTTTCTGCCTTCTAAGTGTTTTTTTTTTTTTTTTTTAATATGGTGTCCAGACCAGCTTGCGCGCACCTCGACTAATTCCACGGGATACCTCTCACCAGCAATAGGTACCAGGTAAATCTATCCACCAAGATTTGGATAGATGGGAAGATATCACCTTCGAAGTGCTTGTACACATTAGTTGCCCTTTCTAGATTAAGTTGACTGAAGGACGATAAAATTTAGTAACGTCTATCGGAAGCAGCCTCTCTATCTCTATGAGTTAGAGGTAAGGTCTGTGTACACACTACCCTCCTCGGACTCTTTACGGGTCGGTTTTAACGATTCCCCCTCCTCGGAAGACTTGCTACGGGTTGGGGGGATAGGATATTGCACTTGCTAGTGCTTTCTCTGGTCTTTTTTGCTGAGTAGAAAGCTGTTTACCCTCTATTGAGAATTTTTTGTAGTTACAACTCTTCTTTTCAATCCACACTTAACACCGATCACGAGTTTCTAATTTGTTTTTTTCTATCTTGCTGAAATCATAAGTACAGTACCAGATTCTCTGAAATTCTTTAGGTAGTAGATTTGTGCCGCTTTTGTTGAAGTAGAACAACCTAACTGCAAAGAGTAGGAGTCAAGCCATCTAACTTGTTTGCTACATCCCCCTTTTCTCTTAGTTCTGTAGGATGGAAAAGTTTCTTGTAGTCAATATCTTTGTATTGTTGTGTTTGTGTGTGTGAAAGATGATAAGTAGATGTGGGCAGCTTTTTTGGATTGTGATTGTATTATAAATTTGTAATAGAGCATGTACTCTTTCAGCCCTCTTGCTCCTTTCATTTTGTTTATTCATTTTTCTTTTTTGTGGATCTGATATCTACGAAGTAAGCAAACCCGTGTTGGAATATTTGGGAGAGCAAGACAACTCACTAACACTCAAAACTCACTATAAGAGAGGTGGAGGGAGGATGATTTTCATTCAACTTGATTTGACTTCAAAAAAGTGATACCTTGTATCAATATGCTTGCTCCTTTCATGAAATACCGGATTCTTGGCCAACTCTATAGCCGACTTGTTGTCAACAAAAATCTTTGTAGCATCCTTTTGCGGTTGGTGAAGTTCTACCAACAAACTCCTTAGCCAAATTGCATGACAAACACAAGAACATGCTGCTACATACTCCGCTTCACAAGTTGACAATGTCACAATTGGTTGTTTCTTAGAATTCCATGTAAATGCAGAATCTCCCAGAAAGTAGACAAACCCGGTAGTACTTTTTCTATCATCAATATCACCAGCCCAATCACTATCACAATAGCCAACAAGCTTGAAGTCTTTGGAAGATGAATAAAATATTCCATAATCAAGCGTACCTTTGATGTACCGAAGTATTCTTTTGGCTACCTTTAAATGTGAGGTAGTTGGAGTTTCCATAAAACGACTTACAAGCCCAACACCGAAAAGAATATCCTGCCTTATACATGTCAAGTAACTCAAGCTTCCAACAAGACTCTTGAAGTGTGTGGGATTGACTTTATCTCCATCTCCATGCTTGAATATTTTGACTCCACATTCAACGGGGGTGCTCACGGGATTGCAATTCTTCATCTCAAATTTCTTGAGAATCTCCTTTGCATATTCCTCTTGAGAAATAAAAATGCCATCCTTCCTTTGTTGCACTTTGATTCCAAGATAGTAGGACATTAGACCAATGTCCGTCATTTCAAATTCTCTTGCCATTGCTTTCTTGAATTCTTCAAATATCTTTGGGCTATTTCATGTAAATATCAAATCATCTACATACAATCAAACAAGTAATATGTCACCATTTTTAGCAATCTTTACATAAAGTGCATGTTCATGTGGGCACTTTGAAAAACCATTTGCTTGAAAATATTTGTCAATTCTACTATTCCAAGCTCGTGGAGTTTGTTTTAAGCCATAAAGAGCCTTCTTCAATTTTAACACTTTGTCTTCATGTCCTTTAATTTTATAGCCCAAAAGTTGGTCAATGTAGACCTCTTCCTCCAAAACACCATTCAAGAAGGCCGACTTCACGTCCATTTGATGAATTTTCCATTGATTTTGTGCGGCCAAAGCAATTATAAATCGTATTGTCTCCAAGCGAGCAACCGGTGCAAATACCTCATCATAGTCAATACCGGCCTTTTGCTTGTAACCTTTGGCAACCAATCTTGCTTTATATCTCTCTACTTCTCCCTTTGAATTTTTCTTCAACTTGTACACCCATTTGACACCAATAGTGCTTTTTCCTTTTGGAAGTGTGGCCAAATCCCATGTGTCGTGATTTCTTTATCCATTGCATCTCTCCATTTTGAATTTTGAGCAGCATCTGTTCATTATCCACTAACAAACAAAAGTGAGGTAAATCATACAAGTCATTTCTAACCACTTCTGTACTTTCATACAAGTCACCCAAGCTTCTCGTCTTGCGAGGCCTTTCACTTGAACTTGAACTTGATTCCTCCGATTCTTGAGCTTGTGGAGGAGGTGTTGAAGGTGGTGTAATAGGCTGCCCTGCATCTTCTTCTTCATCATCTTCAAAGAATGGAGTAAAAGAGTAATTTTTCTCTTTTGTCTTCCATTCCCGGGCACTATCTTCTTCAAACTCAACATCTCGGCTTATGGTGACTTTGCCATTTTTTGGATTATATAATTTATAACCTTTAGAACTTTGATCATAGCTAATAAAGACATACCCCTCACTTTTGTCATCAAGCTTGGATCTCTTCTCATCCGACACATGTGCATATGCAATGCTCCCAAAAACTCGTATGTGAGCAACTTTTGGTTTGAAACCACTCCAAGCCTCTTGAGGTGTCTTGCAACTAACACTTTTGGTGTGATATCGATTTGATAAGTACATCGGATATGTAACAGCTTCAGCCCAAAACTCCTTTGGCATATTTTTGCTTTTCAACATACTCCTTTCCATGTTGAGAATCGTTCGGTTCTTCCTCTCTACGACGACATTTTGCTGTGGTGATCTTGGAACCGTAAAAAAATGACGAATTCCATTATTGTCACAAAAAGCCTTGAATTTATTTGAGGTGAATTCTCCACCATTGTCGGACCGAAGTGACTTAATTTGATAGCCACTTTGTTTTTCTACCATGCTCTTGAATTTTTTGAAACTTTCAAACACCTCCGATTTCACCTTCGAAAAATAAACCCAAGTTTTTCGAGAAAAATCATCAATGAAAAGTAAGAAGTACTTACTTTTACCAAGTGATGATGGTTTGATCAGTCCGCACACATCCATGTGAATCAACTCCAATGGGCATCTTGCTCTAGTCAAAAGACTCTTTAGGAAAGCCTTTTCTTGCTTGCTTTCCAAGGAGACATCCTTCACAAAGCTGGTTAGGATGATCAATTATTGGCAATCCATTGACCATGCTCTTTTTGCTCATCAACTTTAGGCTATCAAAATTCAAATGACCAAATCTCATATGCCAAAACCAAGATGAATCTTTGGCACATGAAAGCAAACATCTTGGAACATCACATTGAAGATTCAAAACAAACATCTTATTATTAGCCATAGGAACCTTGGCTAACAATCTTCCTTTTTCATCTCTCATAAATAACTTTTTATCTTTCCCAATGAATGTCATAATTTTTCTTCAAAAGTTGTCCCAAACTTAGAATATTACTTTTCATCTCCGGCACATACATAACATTAAAAATTAATTGATGACTTCCATCTTTCAAACGAATTAAAATCGTACTTTTTCCTTTGATTTTAACTCGTGAAGAGTCTCCAAAAGTGATGGTGCCACCATTCAACTCCTTAAGCTCCACAAATAAACTTTTCTTTCCACAAATATGGCTACTTGCGCCGGAGTCAAGGTACCATTGGTTCTTTCCTACACTTTCTTCTCCTTTGCATGCGAGAAGTAAAGTGGCATCGTCATCTTCATTTTTGCTCTCCACAAAATTATTTTTCTCTTCCATATTATCTTTACACTCCCAAGAAAAATGACCAAATTTGTGACAAGTGTAACATTCAATATTGGATTTGTCATACCTTCCTTGATTTTGCCTCCATCCTCTTCCTCTTCCACGGCCTCTTCTTTGATTAGAGTCTTGGCTTTTATTTTCTTTTGGTGGTTGACTACCACCTCTTCCTCGACCACGACCCTTTCCTTGTCCACGACCTCTTTGTTGCGAGCTCGAGCCACGCCTTTCATCTTTCTCCTTGAAAGACAGTTTTGCTTGCAACGCTTGTTCCACCGTTTCTTCTTTCGGTTTCTTCAACTTTTCCTCATATGCTTGCAAAGAACCCGTAAGTTCTTATATGGTCATGGTGTCCAAATCTTTGGACTCTTCAATGGCAACAACAATATAATTAAATTTTGAATCAAGGGATCGTAGTATTTTTGCAACGACCCTATCATCTTGCAACTCTTCACCATATCTTTTCATTTGATTGACAATAGCCAAAACTCTTGAAATATAATCCGAAACCGATTCGGATTCCTTCATATGCAACGATTCAAACTCTCCTCTTAAGGTTTGGAGACGAACTTTTTTCACTTTGTCCAAACCTTTAAAGGAGATTTGAAGAATGTCGCATGCTTCCTTTAGAGGTTGACACATTTGCAACCTTCTCAAACATCTTGTCATCCAAACTTTGATGGATGAGAGTAAGTGCCTTTTGGTCCTTCTTCTTCATGGCAGCGGCATCTTCCGCTTCATCAACACCGGTCTCTACCGGATCCCAAACATCATAGGCACCAAGCAAGGCCTTCATCCGGATACACCAATTTCCATAGTTCTCTTTTGTGAGCATGGGAACTTGGAATGGAGTACCATTATTGTTGGTCATTTTCCTCCAAGTTTAGTTGTCTTTCAAACACACCGGCTCTGATACCAAACGTTGGAATATTAAACTTGCCATCACTAAAAATATTTTTAACAAACACTCAAACCTCGGTATACTGACATAGCACATCTTACTTTCTAGTTTCTAAATTTGCAATTTCGCTATTTTATACATTGGTGGAGAAATTTCTCTTTATCCAACAAGGTGTTTGTTGCTACCCTTCTTTCTCAAAGATTGTTTTGATTAGTCACCTGTCATCCTTTTTATGTTTAGAAAAAGAGGATTTTTAAGTCAACAACTTAGATGTCAGATGCAAGTGATACTCCCTCTGCTCCCATTTACTTGTTATGTTTCCCTTCTTGATAGTATAATCTCCAGAAGTGAAACGCGAGAACTAAATGGGAACGGAGGGGAGTATCATATTGTGTTCTCTACCGATGAGAAAAAAGTGCATCTATTTTTAGAGTGAAGGAAATATTGTTGTGCGGGAAGGGGAAAAGCAATGGATAAATACATGGTAATAGTAAAGACTAGGGACTGGAGGAGCCCGGCGAGCAAATTATGTAAAAAATCTTACTCCTCCATGGTAGAGAAGTCATTGTGTTGAGTATGCTAAACTTAAATTAATCTATAATTCCAGACTGAATTATGATATATCATGTAGTGAAGGCTATCCTGGTTCAACTAGCTAGTTACATGATCCATGACTTGTATTAAAATCCCTTAAATAGACTAGCTATAGTTCACATCATACCATGACATTGTTCTTGCTTTGGCTTTTTCAGAACAAATATATATGTCAATCCACCAGTTGCTCCTCCTCTAGTTGGTGGATATGGGTATGGTGTGCCATTCTATGGTGGATGGGGCTGGTCGCCTTTCTCGTTCTTCGCACCAGGCCCCGGTGTTGCAGTTGGCGTCGGAGGTGGATTCGATACGCTGGTGCTCTTCTTGGTTCTTGGTGCTGTTGCTTCTGTTCTTCGGAGGGTCCTTGGTTCAAGAGATGAAGATGAATACTAGCAGTGTAATGCAGTCATAGTATATAAATTTATGTATTGGCAACAATTATCAACGAAATTGGAAGAAAATTTGGGATACGAAGCTTTTGTTCAAATTCCTGAAAGGGTATATAAACAAACTAGTGAATTTCAAGGGCTGCAGTTACTCTATGTAAATATTATCTATATTTTGGAAGAGCAATTCTTGTCACAGCTAAGTATCTCTCTTTTAATGTTGGAACTCCAGAAATATTACTTTATTTTTCAATTACATTTGGGACAAGACCAAGGGAAATTGAAGTCACCCCTAATGTATGGATTATGATGATAGGAGACGCTGAAAAAATCAGTTTATTTTGACAAATATTATTTTCAAAAGTGATTCTCAAAAAAGTATTTTTGGATAAAAAACAGTTTGTGTTTGGCTAATTATTTTGAAAAGCACTTTTGAACAATAATTTATGTTTGACCAAGCTTTTCAAAAAGTGGATTTAAGTGTCAAATTACGATTAAGAATATAAAGAGATTTTCGTAATAGTTAATGTTATATAAGTAGATAAATAATCATAAATATTTATTATTAAAGATAATAATTAAGTTTTTTATTTAATTTAAGTAAAATGAAAAGTACTTTATTCTTTCAAGAAAATTTAAACATATTAAAAAATCATTCAATAAATATTAAATTCATCCCAAAAATCATTATATATTACTTAATAGTTTAAACTAGGTTAAGGACACAAATACCCTATCAGCAGAAATTAATAACCCGCGTCTGCTCCCAAATTATAAATTACTAGCTTTGCTCCTTGCGCCTAAAGCTTAATATGTTGCCGGTACACTATCTACAATAGCTTCGTAGCTTGGCTCAATAGAAAGCAAAATAGTCCGTGATAGTTTAAAAACAAAAGTGTTATAAAACAATAAAATAAGAAGAAAAGTATTGGAGAGAAAAATAGGGAGAGAAATTTTTTATTGATTCTGGGATGATTTATAATGGAATAGGACTCCTTTATTTATAGGGAAAGAATGACTTAGCACCAAGTAAAATCCTTAAAATCTCTCTAAAATATAGACATTCACCTTAAATAAAACTATATTTATAACACCCCCTTGAATATCTATTCAATATATAATGTGCCTCGTTAAAATCTTAACTAAAATAAAAATCAATGGAAAAAAAATTCTAAAAAAGGAAAAAAAGTACACATGTTTAGAAATACGCCTTTTGGTTGCCTCGTTAAAACTTTGTAAGAAAAATCCAGTGGGACAAAACCTTGTAAAGGAAAAAGAGTACAACGCGTATTAACTCCCTCTAATGAGAGCATCAATTCACATCCTTGAAGTTTCGCATCCCGATCTTGTACACTAGCTTCTTAAAGGTTGATATATATAGAGATTTGGTGAATAAATCCGCCATATTATCACTTGAATGAATATGTTACACCTTGAAATCACCATTCTTGTATATATATATATATATATATATATATATATATAATATCTTCATATAATATCGTGGAATAGCCTTTTCAGTATCTCCATAAAGGGAAAATACTCGCTATCACATTATCATGCTTATAGTTATAGCAAGATATATATGTGCACAAATTGCACGTAGGATGTGGTACTTCCAGATCAAGAATTATATATGCTTTAAGCAATTTAAATTCTTCAGGGATTGTCATATAAGTTAAGTCATATAAGCCATATAAATAGACTTTAGATGCATATCAAGTTTTATGTCATGCTAGACATATAAGATAGATAAAGGTGTTTGCACACGCCATTGACTTTATACTTTCAAGTGTTTGAACTGCAGGTCCAAAACTATATGTATTTCGTATGAAACCAATTCTATTTGAACTGTGACTCTTCCATTTGGCCAATATTTTTGTGTATGTATTCGACAGACTTAAGATCTTCATCTATACTTAGCACTATCATAGATGTCGTCGACGAACATTTTATATCGGTTTTCAATTTTTTTTCATAAAGACATAACATAAAGATCTCTTCATTCATATTTTCAGGTACCTGAACCTCTCCTGAGGTTTTATGAAAGTTATATTATGTGATTTTCTAGATCACTTGCCTCCTTATTATGATCATTTTGAATGTTTGCTCATCTTCGATCAAGAATTTTATTTGAAATCGATATGTCTATACGATTTAAGTGTACCATGGACTTTGTCCTTCTAGGACTTATTCTAATAAGAGCATTTGCAGTGAGAATATAGTTACTTTATTTGGGTTAGCAAATGCATCGGCATGCTTTGCAATATATTGCAGATGAATTATCTTTTTATGAACTTCAAGTTCATATTATCTTATTCGAGGATCGAGATGTAGAAATGATAATTCATTCCACGTAACTTTTTCTCAAATGTTTATCTTGTCTCTGTTAGAAAAATTAACTTTATCCTCAATTTTGGGAACTCATCTTTATGCATTATGGTGTTAATCAAAATATACACCGCACATCAATAATAATAAGATGAAATTATTTGGTCCCGACCCTGAACCACTTGTGAGAGGAGAATGTAATATACTTTAGTATATAATGCATATCAAACTTATATAAATAACTTTATTCTCATAAGTAAATTTTAGCTATTAAGTGGAGGCACTCAACAAATCATTTCGCAAAACCAATTGTGATGTAAACCAATTTATCAAGATGAATTTTCTTGAATAGAAAATCTAAAAATTATGTGACATTAAATTATTGAGCAAGTTACCTCGCAAACACCAGGTTGCGGGTTAATAATAATCGCACATGTAACCATCTCATAAATGCATCTTATGTGGTGTAAATGGCAAGTGAATGGGCACATATTCACCTTTGATATTTCCAGCATTCATGGGATTCGATCCCAATTTTAGTTGGTCTTTTAATTAATAGGAACAAACAACATAAGAGAATTCATACAGAACTTTCTAGTTCTTTAATATTTACCCATGTAAATTCTCTTTTATTTTTGCACATCATACTTAAATTAACATGGTTAAAACAATTATACCAACTGTATAAATTATTAATATTGTTAAACCTTAGATTACATCATGACATATGCAATTATGAATAAACTCCAAGTTTATTATGATATAGGTTTTCATATCAATAAACTTTTATTTTATTGTGGCATTCTTTTGTTTGTGTAGTACAAAATTAAGAATAAAATGGGTAGTTATTCACATACATATTACCCTGCTACAAGTTGTAGCAATAGAAGATATTAAATCTTTCCTTTATTTATAGTCTCAGTATAACCAATCACTTTCGCAAATACTTTAGAAACTAAATAAGTTTTTTTGAGACTTACTATAACACAGTGCCTTATTGATAATCAATTTTATTTCTCCAAAATAGTATAATTGGATCTTCCAGAGCTTTCAACTAATATTATACTACCATATATTCATCAATATCCATATGGTAATATCTCTTTCAAGGAGAAAGTTATATCATTATGATCATGGTCAAAATTATTATAGGCAAGATATGTTTTTTCTATTACTTTTGCCCTGTAATAATCACATTGCCATAATATTTTGGCATAATAACAATAAATACGTTGAAATTATTTTCTTATTTCATCTCAAAGCTTTTTCTAGATATTAGTGTGGTATATCCACTACCACTAGCACTTTCATATTCTTCCAAGAATGTTATGTATTCATAAATTAGATGTTATCACATTCATATCATGAATGAACCATAATCATCTATATGTGCTTTACAAAATTTCATGTCGAATCGATGACAAATATTACTTTCACAGAGTGAATGATTATTTTGAGAACCCTTATTATTCTCATTATCATAATGATGGCGATTATAATTTCGTCTATTGCCATGTCCACATCCATTGATACCTTAACGGTAATAATTTTATTTTCTTTCAGACTTATCACATATTGCTATCACATTCTCTTAAGGGGAATGAGAATGAAGCAAATTCAATGGGACTGGTTTCTACTTCTTTGTCCACAATCATACATGAATTTGATCATGGCAAGACATAGAAATTTTACCACTTTGAGTGGTTATAATTTTTTGCAAACTCTATTAGAGTTATAGTCGAAGTTTATTGTCTTTGCTTGTATTTAAAATCAAATTATAGAATTTCAAGAATTTAAAAGAGAAAAATAGAGTAAAATGCTTACCTTAAATCCAGAATTTAATCATAAAGGAAGTTCATGGAACAATTGGCAATCATTTTGTTCAATCCCAAAGCTTCTACTCAATTGGTTAGAGTCTCGTGCTGATAACGTGTTATAAAATAATAAAATAAGAAGAAAAGTATTGTAGAGAAAAGTAGGGAGAGAGAATCTTATTGATTTTGGGATGAATTACTATGGAATAGGACCCCTCTATTTATAGGAAAAGTGTGACTTAGCCACCAAGTAAACTCTCTCTAAACTATAGACATTCACCTTAAATAAACTCTATTTATAACAAAAAAAAAATATTTTTTGGTCATAATTGCCTTTTTCGTTCTTTGTGGGCGTTTGGACATATAAATTGTAAAATTCCAGACTTTTTTCAAGTAAAAACGGTATTTGAAAATTAGAGTTGTGTTTGGACATAAATATTATTTTGGGTTGTTTTTGAATTTTTGTGAGTGATCTGAGTTAAAATTTTGAAAAATAGTTTTTTGGAGTTCTTCAAATTTTGAAAAAATTTTTAAAATTCATATTCAAGTGAAAATTGAAAATTTTATGGCCAAACACTAATTTCAACATTCGCCATTTGATAATAGGCTAGATTCATGCAGTTTAGAGACTATTAATACCCTAACTTTACTATGCTTCACTGTTCTAGGAAGGTTAAATGACGATAAAATGGCTCTAATTGTGGATTTTATGTTTTGCAGGAGCAAGACGTGCTTATGAGGACATAGGACAGTGTTTGGAGCTAAATTAAAGCAAGGAAAGCCCCTCGGAGTTGAGTACGTGTGAAATAAGGAAGAGAAAAAAAGAAAGAAAAATAGTTGACTCGCTCTAGCATGGCCAAGCGTGGCCTTAGCGCGACCATGCTAGAGCAGGAGAAACAGGGCAGATTAAAGTGCCATTAGCGCGGCCACTAGCGCGGTCATTAGTGCGGACGCGCTAGTCCAGAAGAAACGGGACAGTGTAGATTGCATTTAGCGCGGCCACTAGCGCGGTTCGAGCGCAACCGCGCTAGTTCGTCTAGAACGCGGTAACTTCAGGGGCAATTTTGGAAGATCGGGAGTAATTTCACTTAACCTATAAAAGGTCCAGCTCGCCCAAAAGAAAGGATATCAAGGTTTTATATGTTTTGTTCAAGGCAAGGAGAGGCAAGGGGGATAATTCGGCATCGAGTTCTACCTTTCTCCTTTTTGTTTTTATCAATCATGATGAATCTTGCTGTTGTTATTATGAACACAATTATGAGTAGCTAATTTATTCAGTCTAGGGTTTTGATAGAACCTGTTGAAGGATGAACTTCTTGTTGTATTAATATAGTTTGCCCAGTTTAATCTCTATTTGTTCAACTACGTTTCTGTTGTAGTTAATTGAAGGGCCCTCAATTAGTTGTGCCTATTTAGTATGTATTACTCGGGAGAGAGTGCATATTTAGGTATTTGTTGAACATCACCACTTCAAAAGTATATGAGAAATCAATAATCGAGGGTTTAAAGGTGGGATTAGGGATAACGAAACCTTGGGTGCGATCTGAGTGAGCTAGAATAAAAGCCAGCTAGCGTAATTCGGGAGAGTGCGTCTAGTAAATTGTCGTAGTTACTTGGGTGAGAGTTACGGTAGTAATAATTCTCATGATCGATAGAGAAGATTAGGCAAATCTATATGACACATAACAGGAAGGGAGTCCATCAATAAGGGAAATCACAACCTTAGACCCTTCTCTTATTTTTTTATAACTCAGTCTTAGTTAGCTCTTAGTTTGATTAATCTTATTCAGTCATAATTAGTAGAAATATCACCAATTGTTATTCAAAACATCTGGGAAGTTGATTATAGAGAATTTAGTGAGTTTGGCAAAAGTAATTGATAGGTTAATTCCCTGTGGGATTCGACTTTGGGCTAAATACCCGGGTTATATTTGCAACGATCGCTTAGTCCTTTTTATAATGCATAGTTGGGCGTCATCAAATTTTGGCGCCGCTGCCGGGGAATTAACGGTGTTATCAATTACAGTTGACAGAAATACAAAAATTCTTAGTGTAATCAATTTTCTTCCTTTTCAATCCGTAAATTGAAATTTTAACGTTTGCTAACTTGATTGTACAGGTGCATACCTAGAAACTTATCGAGAACTGGTGAAGTGTTTGAAGCATTATCAGAACCCGAGAAAGTTTTCAAGGCCTTGAATCGGGTCAACCGGAAAAGCAAACAACAATAATCAACTGAACAACCTGAACCAGACATGGCAGAGCTGGTGAACAACAGAAACAATAATGGGAATAACGTGGTAGACCCAGCTGCACAGCCAGAGGCTGCCCTATATGACTGGGCACAACCCACAACAGAGAATTTGGCCACAACGATAGTAGTCCGGCAGATACAGGCTGAATCTTTTCAAATCACAAACAACATGCTGCACTTTTTGCAAAACAAGGGACTATTCTCGGGGTCATACATTGAAGATCCTCAACAACACTTGAATAATTTCCTATCAATCTGCAAAACTCAAAGGCAGCCCAATGTGACTCAGGCAACAATAAAATTGTTTCCATTATCAGTGACAAAAGCAGCCCAGACTTGGCTAAATTCACTCCTATCAATTCCATCAATACATGGGAGGAGTTAGTCAAATAATTTGTGAACAACTTTCATCCACCCAACAAGACTGCTTAGCAAATTGATGAAATTTTGAGCTTCAGACAGAAACCAACGGAAACATTGAAAGAAACATGGGAACGATTCAAAGGGATGTTGGTTATATGTACGCACCATGATATTCCAGAGCAGATGTTGGGGCAGCGATTTTACATGGGTCTGGCAGATAGCGTGAAGACTAATGTTGATGCTTCAGCTGGTGGAGCATTCTTGAGCAAATCATGGAGAGAAAGCCAGATCCTGCTTGACAAAATGACACAGAATTCGGGGTGGACAACCAGGAATGCACCCATCATTCCAGTAGTTCACTCAGTGGACTTAGATCCAGCCAACACTCTTGCTGAAAATATGGCCACCTTAATGACACAAATGAGCATACTCACCAAAAAGGTGGAGAGTCAGGGCAGAAGCAGCAGGTGCACATTGTAGATACAACCAATGGGGGATTATGCACATCTTGCATTAGTCAGCCAATTGGTAGCCAGTGGAATGCTGAAATAGATCACCATCACTACCCTGAGAACATGAATTATATGTCTAATTATGGGGGCCAGAGACAGGGTGGTCAGAATTGGGGCCAGCAGAATCAACCATACAGGCCAGTCCATCCGCATCACAACAATGGAAATATGGGAGCCATGCGACCTCACGGTAATGTGGCACCCTACCAAAGTCCATTGGGGTACAACAACCAAAATCAGCAGCAGGGTTATCATCCTCCTCAACAGCAACATGGTGGGAGACAGGAAGATGGTTTGCTAAACTCGAGGCAATGATGCAGTAGGTTATTGGGTCAAATGCAAAAGTGACTGAAAGAGTAGATGCACATGAGACATCCATAAATAACATTGAAGTGCAATTGAGTCAGATTTTGATGTCATTGAATAATCGTCCTCACGGTACATTACCTGGAGACACTCAGGTAAATTCCAAAAGATCATGGCCCAAAGTAGCTAATGGCAGTGAGATTACGTAACAGCAGAGACCCAGACTTGGAGTAAGAGAGGGCTCGAGAAAGCAGACAGGCTGAGACTTTTACCAGTGCCCATTGAGCTAGATGATTCAGCAAGACTGATAGAGGTGACAATGCAACCTGCCCAGAAAGAAACCAACACACATATTGAGGCTGAGAAAGAAGCTGAGATAACCAGGAGCCGGTAGTAGAGGTAGTGTCTGACAAAGAGAAAACCCAAATCATTGGGAAGAAGAGACCTCCAGCCATTCCCACAGAGGCTGGCCAAGTACCAGAAATATGAGCAATACAAGAAGTTCTTGGAGATGTTGAAACAGATTCAGGTAAATATTCCATTGATTAATGCTTTGAAGCAGATGCCTGGTTATGCAAAAATGATGAAGGTCTTGATGTCCCGAAAATTCGACTTCCAAGACTTGGCCACAGTGACTCTAACTCAGACCTGCAGTGCTTTGGTGACTAGACCAGTTGCTGAAAAGTTGTCTGACCTAGGGAGTTTCACAATTCCCTGCACCATTGGTAACTTTGCCTTTGCCAAGGCACTATGTGATTTGGGGGCCATCATTAATCTTATTCCCCTGTCTATCTACAAGAGGTTGGGGATTGGAAGAGCTAGACCGACTTCTATGTTGTTGCAACTGGCTGACAGAACTGTGAAAAAACCCTCAGGTATTCTGGATGACGTGTTGGTGCAGGTAGGGAAATTTATGTTCCCTGCAGATTTTGTAATTCTTGACTGTAGGGTGGATGAAGAAATTCCCATAATTTTGGGAAGGCCGTTCTTGGCCACAGGGCGAGCTCTCATAGATTGTGAAGCTGGGGAGCTCAAGATGAGGTTGAACGATGGGGAGATAACATTCAACGTTTAGAAATCTATGAGGCGACCAAGTGAATTCGCCAATTGTTCTCTTATTGATGCCGTGGATGTAATCCTGGAAGAGGATGCCGAGACCTTGACTATTGAGGATCCTCTTGCTGCATGTCTTATGAATTTAGATTAGGTGAATGGGGAATAATTGGCAGAATGGGTGCTGTCTCTTGAGGGAAAAGGATTTTGGAAGAGATAACTTGAAGTTGAGCCTCTGCACTTAGAAAAAAGAGAAACCCCTCCAGCCAAGCCATCCGTAGAAGAACCACCAAAGCTGGAGTTGAAGCCACTGCCCGCCCATCTCAGGTATGCATTCCTAGGATCTAACTCCACATTACCTGTTATTATCTCATCTAGTTTGTTAGATGTGCAGGCACAACAAATTTTGCAGGTACTCACACAATGCAAGACTCCTATTGGGTGGACCATGGAAGACACTAAGGGGATCAGCCCGGCATATTGTATGCATAAAATTCTGCTGGAAGAGGAGCACAAACCTTCCAGGGAACACCAAAGAAGGTTGAACCCCAATATGAAAGAAGTGGTGAAGAAGGAAATTATTAAGTGGTTAGATGCGGGAATCATTTTCCCCATCTCTGACAGCAACTGGGTTATCCCGATGCAATATGTTCCTAAGAAGGGTGGTATGACGGTGGTGAAAAATAATAACAATGAGCTGATCTCTACAAGAACCGTCACAGGTTGGAGAATTTGCATGGACTATAGGAAATTAAATATGGCCACCTGAAAAGACCACTTCCCACTTCCCTTCATTGATCAGATGCTTGATAGACTGGCAGGGAGGTCTCACTTCTATTTTCTGGATGGGTACTCAGGGTACAACCAAATCTCCATCGCACCAGAGGAGAGAGAAGACCTCGTTCATATGTCCATATGGGATTTTTACCTTTCGGAGGATGCCCTTTGGCCTATGCAATTCACCCGCCACATTCCAAAGGTGCATGGTGGCCATATTCATCGACATGGTTGAAGACATAATGGAGGTATTCATGGATGCTTTCTCAGTGGTGGGAAATTCATTCGATAAGTGCCTTACAAATCTGAACCGAGTGTTGAAGAGGTGAATCGAGACTAACCTTGTACTCAATTGGGAAACGTGCCACTTCATGGTACAAGAGGGTATATTCTTGGAACACCTGGTATCAATCAAGGGAATCAAGGTGGATCGGTCTAAAGTTGATATGATAGCAAAGCTTCCACCTCCCACATCAGTCAAAGCAATCAGGAGCTTCCTCGGGCATGCCGGTTTCTACTAGAGATTCATAAAAGAATTCTCCAAAATTTCCAACCCTCTATGTAAGTTGTTAGAAAAATATCACCCTTTCGTGTTTTCTCACAATTGCAGGGTAGCACTCGAGGAGTTGAAGAAGAGGCTAGTCACATCACCCATCATTGTTGCCCCCGACTGGGAGCAATCATTCGAACTCATGTGTGACGCCAGTGACTATGCAGTGGGAGCAGTGCTACGACAGCAGAAAACAAAATAATGCACCCAATTTACTACGCAAGTAGGATGTTGAGTGGAGCCCAACTGAACTACACTATGACTGAAAAAGAGATGCTAGCGGTGGTGTTCGCCTTCGAATAGTTCAGATCATATATGATTGGCTCTAAGGTAATTGTATACATTGATCATGCTGCTCTCAGGTACTTGATTGAAAATAAGGAGTCCAAACCGCGCCTGATTCATTGGGTGCTGCTACTGCAAGAGTTCGACCTGGAGATTCGTGACCGTAAGAGAACGGAGAACCAAGTCGCGGATCATCTGTCGCGACTTGAAGGAGCTGAAAATTTAGTTGAGACGGAGGATATTCTGGAAACCTTTCCAGATGAGAAGCTACTCGCTATAAGCCTTGAGGAAGTGCTATGGTATGCAGACTGTGAGACCCCATGTGTTTTTTTTTCTTCTCTCTTCTCTTACGTAACGTGGCGTTGTTA
>ML437485.1:0-94002 GCA_005239525.1 Nicotiana knightiana
GGAAGCTTATTTACAACGGAGTACTAAATGAACATCCATTATATAATATATATTTATAACACTGTAAGATTTGTTGTAGTTAATATAATAATAAAAATTTAATTATTTTCTTTCTGGCTTATTAAAGGACATATCTATTGTTCTCAAATTTTAGATATGATGAATTCAAACTTCAAGAAACAGTTGGGCTTTAATAATCATATTGGCTTGTTACATTCAAAAGCGGGGGAAATCGGAAACCGAAAATAGCCAGATTTATAACTGATAGTTGAAAAATAATTACAATTTTAAAAGTAATAAAAATTTAGCCACTTTTTCCTGTAAGATACAAACAAAAACACCCTCAAAATTTTAAAAAATCTCAGCATAATATGCTGAAGTTCGAATTTTTTACATAAGAGATCTAATCATAATGTGTTAGAGTTCCAACATAATATAATAAAAGTTTATACGCAAAAGTTCTATAATCCATGCTGGAACTTTTCGTGTGCTGGAGTTCCAACAGAATATGCTAGAAGTTTATATGCAAGTGCTATATAATTCATCATATTATGCTAGAACTTTCCGTGTTTCAACAAAGTAATGACTATTTTTTAATGATTTTACAAATACTTTTTCAATTATCAATCCGAAAACTAGCTAGTTCGTACAATTTTCGCTTCAAATTCAAAAGTTCATAATACAACCCTTTATTTCTACTTTTATAGTATAAAGAGTATACATCAAACTACCCTTTTTTGTTCTTGCGTTAAGAAGGGGTGTTTCAATTAATAGACTATGACTTGCTATTTTGCTGAAAAGCCTGGAAGTACAAAGTAATCACATCTGACGTAGAGCAACCAAAGAAGTAAAAATTGTACGGGGCGTCATATTTAGTTGCCCCATTTAATCTATACGTAATTTTTTTTAAAAATTTAATTTGTATCCATTTTTTAAACAACTTCAAGGCTTCTTTATCTTACCTTCTTCTTCTTCTTCTTCTTCTTCTTCTTCATGCGATAATGATTTCATATGGTGACTGTAAATATATTTTAATATAGTTTATGATGTTTTACAATGGTGAGTTGTTATGACGCTTTATTTTTTACTATTTCTTAGAGTTTTTTCTTCTTATTTTTCTTAATTACAAAATGAGTTCATTAGATTTATTGTTGTTTTGGCAAATTGATGATTGAGATTTGTTCCTGATGATATTTGGAGGCTATGTTTCAAATTTGAGCTCATTTGGAGTAGATTTAGGTATTAAATCGTATATTGGATTGTTATAATTCGAAGAACAAATTTATGTTTTGTGTTTCACTTCAGACTTATTGGCCTTAAGTGAATGAAAATCTTTGTTGCACTTCAGACCTTTTGGCCTTAAGTGCATCTGAAGTGCAAATTTTCACTTCAGACTTATTGGCCTTAAGTGAATGAAAATCTTTGTTGCACTTCAGACTTTTTGGTCTTAAGTGCAGCTGAAGTGCAATTTTCACTTCAGACTTTTTAGCCTTAAGTAAAATGAAAACGTTTGTTGCACTTCAGACCTTTTGGCCTTAAGTGCATCTGAAGTGCAACTTTTCACTTCAAACTTATTGGCCTTAAGTGCATCTGAAGTGCAAATTTTCACTTCAGACTTATTAGCCTTAAGTAAAATGAAAACGTTTGTTGCACTTAAGACCTTTTGGCCTTAAGTGCATCTGAAGTGCAACTTTTCACTTCAAACTTATTGGCCTTAAGTGCATCTGAAGTGCAAATTTTCACTTCAGACTTATTAGCCTTAAGTAAAATGAAAACGTTTGTTGCACTTAAGACCTTTTGGCCTTAAGTGCATCTGAAGTGCAACTTTTCACTTCAAACTTATTGGCCTTAAGTGCATCTGAAGTGCAAATTTTCACTTCAGACTTATTAGCCTTAAGTAAAATGAAAACGTTTGTTGCACTTCAGACCTTTTGGCCTTAAGTGCATCTGAAATGTAATTTTTCACTTTAACCTTATTGGCCTTAAGTGCATCTGAAGTGCAAATTTTCACTTCAGACTTATTAGCCTTAAGTAAAATGAAAACGTTTATTGCACTTCAGACTTTTTGGCCTTAAGTGCATCTGAACTGCAATTTTTCACTTTAGACTTATCGGCCTTAAGTGCATCTGAAGTGCAATTTTTCACTTCAGACTTATTAGCCTTAAGTGGATGAAACCATTGGTTGTTTCAGACGTATTTGGCCTTGAGTGCATTTGAAGTGCAATCTTTCCACTTCATGCATTTTCTTTTTTAACTTCAGACCCGACAAGTTGAAGTTGATCGTAAAGTGGATACGCTTGCAAATTTTTTTGCAATGTGGGTATATGTTCAATTGTGACCCCAAAACCGGGTATAGATGTAAAAGCCCACCAAATAACTAGTTTTCCCCTCATTTATTATGGGCTATGCTTCAAATTGCGAATAATTTCCAGAAGGGGCAATTGACATAATAAAATTCTTAAAAACAAATTACCACCTCAAGAATGTCCCTTTTGTGTTCCAGCTCTAATCAATAGTAATAATTCTAGTGCTTCTTTTGCAAAATAACCACACAAAAAAACGAACAGGTAAAGATGAGAGGTTAAAGAAATTATTTTTCAAATTGAGGTAGCCCTTAAAATCATGGGAGATGTTATGAAACAAAACATGGGAGATGCTACATAACATAGACCAACTAGGTTTTCGGGTACTAGGAGTATATTTATTTCTAGTTTGCTATGTCCCTTTTATAAAATATTGTAATAGGATTAGGAGTTTATTGACAATATCGAAGGGATAATGCAGATTGCAGAGTGTCGGACAACTTGATAGTGACGGCTTTCCTTGCATTCTCCGTCGGCTTCGAGGATGGCATGCATATTATAGGAATAGAATTTTTGACAAAATCTGCGTAAATATGTATATCAGAAAGACTATGACCTAGCCATATTTGTTACTCCTATTTCAACTTTCATTTTTTTTTAAAGATTGTATATGGGTAAGATCGAGCTCGATGTTCGTTCGACCATCCAAAAAGGTAGGGCAGGGTCAATATATTTGTAGTTGGGTAAAAATTAAAATCGAAGTTTGATCTGACGTCCAACACGGTCAGCCAAGATCAGAATATGGTGTCGAATCCAAAGCACTGTCGACGCTAGCTATCGAAACCATCAGATTTTCCCTCGAGTTTACTGAAGGCATAACGGATCCTGTTTCGAAGAAAGCTTTGCTCACTCATCTGATGGGGTCCGTAATTCTCGCCATTAACCAATCATTATGGCAGAAATCACATAACAAGTCAAAAGAACCAACGGTCATCAAAATCAAAGCCTTTAGCCTTTTATAGAACAATAAAATAATACCTTAAAAGGTAGGTCTCCCTTAATATATAAAGGGAACTTGACAATTCATAAAATACATTATAACACATATCAATAGGCAATATACTATTATTTCTAGCTTTATCATTTTGTCATTTTGTTCCGGGGTCGATAAAAGTATCTCTAGCTCGAGGGAGACTATAACCTCCTAAGGCTAGGATTGCTCAACTATTTATCTTTTATTGTTTATTTCAATACTAAATTTGATTTCTCATTATGTATCAAATTAGATCACGTATCCTTAAAACCGCGTATAAATTCAATTGTTATCCAATTTTAAAGGTAAACAAAGATGGTGATGTATACTCCATTGGTATATGCTTCCTCCCACTGGCACAAATACGTATAACTCTGTCCATTAAGATGCACAAGCACAAATACTTGGCTGATTACATAACTATAATTTAGAAATAAGAATAATATAGGAAACATATAATTTGTCCTATTACTTCACTTCACTCAACCCACACATTTCATCTGATTACAGCTTAACTCAAAAGAGAAAGGTCGTCCT
Organism: Nicotiana knightiana; assembly: GCA_005239525.1. Classification (NCBI taxonomy): domain Eukaryota; kingdom Viridiplantae; phylum Streptophyta; class Magnoliopsida; order Solanales; family Solanaceae; genus Nicotiana; species Nicotiana knightiana. Next base: position 3,874 of record ML437485.1, read on the forward strand.
TTGAAGACCTTCCATTTCCAAAAACAGGACAAACTAAAGAATATAAAAACAAACCAAAGAAAGAATACAACTTCCAAAATTTCTACCTTCATAACATACTAAAACAAAGATATGAGAAATGACTTCAGCTTGTTCCTGAAAAACTGTAGAAACCTAGTAGCACTTCAATTTTTTTTTTTAATTAATAAAACTACGCTATTTCCCTCAGCTCCCCTCATGCTTTTTATATATCTTTATCCTCCATTGTCCTTGCAAGAGATTCCAAGAATTCTCTGACCTGTGCATCAATTCAATTTCTGTGTTTAGATTACAATCACAGAAAAAATAAGGCACTTAACATCAAGAATGATTTCGCAACATACCTCTGAAGGATCCCTGAGAGAGAAGAAAGCATTGCTCTCTTTTGGGATACTTGAAACAAGAATTCCATAACCTTGATATTTCCCCCTCAATGCCTGAAACAAAATATACTCGTCAAATTAAGATATGAGACAATATAACAATGTGCACATCAACTTAAGATTAGAAACAGAAAAAACAATGTATTCATACACAATGTCGTGTATTACCTTGAATGCATCTTCGTCTGTTCTGTCATCTCCAATATATATCGGGAGCACGTCATTGCTGTTACTAAAGCCTGCATGATTGAACATGAATTTAGTTAAGAAGCCCAGAATTCTGTAACTTAAAGGCCCTCTGAGGACCTTGACTTATCTAATTCACAGTCCACTGCCACCAGTACTTCATTCTCTTAGGGGGTTCGGCGAGGGATGAGGAGGAAGGAATCAATCAAATCAGATGGAAGGAGCTATATACCCAGTGATTCCAGCAGGAATTCAACTGCTTTTCCTTTGTGCCAATCAATTACAGGACGGAGCTCTAAAACCTATTCAGGAAAGAAAAGCACAGGTATAAAGTTAACTATATCATTACTATAATGTTCCAGTGGCAAGGAATTGAAACAGAGACTTAGATAGATGCACGAAGTTACCTTCCGTCCATGAGTTAGCCGTAGTCGAGGGTAGTCTTTCAAGACATCATGGACATATTGTGCAACAACAGGCCAATTCTGTGGTCAACATGCAGATCATTAGATGTCCGTTCTTTTGTTAGCATGGGCAACTCCAGCATCCAGTTGACATTAAGAAAAAGCAACAAGAAAAGTTGGCACTCACATTTTCATCTACATTACGGTAATGTACAGAGGCACAAAACTTATGGTGCTCAACCTTTGCACCCTTAATGTCTTTAGTTTTCTCGACAAGGGTTTTAAAAACCTGCAAAGTAGTCAAACAAGTTAAGTTCACATCTTAAATAACCTTTTTTCCATTTTTGGCTAAAACAAAGAATCATCTACTGGTTTCAAATGCACCTCATCAATCATAGGTAAAAATTTACGAGCAGGCTGGAACAGATTAACTTCCTTGCCCTGGCCAAGAAAAAATTGACAAAAGTAGTTAGGAAAGTAAGTCAGAAATTGAACTAGATAACAACGTTTACAAGGGAATGAATGAGGACAAAATCCGATATAATACCTGCTGATCAGTAGATTTAATACACTTTGAATCATTAGTAGACGACATATTTTTGACTGGCAGCATGATGTCCATACCATGGCTACCGGCATAATAGAGTTCAGATAGACCTACCAGCTCATAAACCTGAAACGATAAAGATCACAAATCACTTCTGCAAATGAAGAGAGATATAAAAAGTACATGGTTAAAACCTGAATTACTATTTAACAAAAAGTTTACCTTATCACGTCTTCTTCCACTGATAATGGCTGTTGGGAAATACTTTGCAACATTCCTGACAGCAGAGCGCATCTGCAGAATATTTTTTTTTTGTGTGTGAATGTCTACAGATAAGCATCTTAATTTCATATGAAAGCTGGATTTACCTCATTGGAAATAAAAGCACGGTCAGGGTCATCAACAATAGGAGAAAGAGTCCCATCATAATCTAAGAAGATGACTATCTGTTTATTCCTTGCTTGCCTCATAATTTGCTGAAAGGAGTTGAGAGCTGACGGATACTTGATCTGGACAAAGAAAGAAGCCTCAATTATTATCATTACGCAAAGATATAGAATTCATTGCATCTAAACAAATAGACCAGTGTGCATTCGTAAAAGTTTAACATACCATCCAAGAAAGGTAAGTAACATCAGCATCATCGGAAGAAACATCAATGTTTACTTCCTTCAGAATCTTCTTCCTAGGAGGTGAAGAAGATATCATTGCGTCGAGCCAACCATTGGATCGGACATCATCAAGCTTCGCTGGCTTCTTTCTAGGAATTGTTAGCACGCTAGTGGAGAATGAAGGCCCAGATTGTGAGTAAGGCAACAAACTAGAATGGATCCCCAATCTGGACTTGTTCAATGGTGAAGGATCCGTAAGAACTGGAGAGGCTTTCGTCGAATTCAAGTCCATTGAAACAATATGGATTTGGCTGATATTGACTTCGCGATTGACAGATATGCAGTTGGGACTTTTTACTAGTGGATGTATAAGAGTGCCAAATCTTTTAACCAACCCTTTTGTCAATGAAAAACCACCTCTTCAAAGTTTTCTTATCACTGCTGCTAGGAATAGAGTCCATTAAGTTCGAGCTTCCTGCAATCTGGACAACTCGGAAGTGTCAAGCAGATTCGGAAATTAGTTGTGTGATTAATCACAGAAATACATACCTCATCGCCTGAACCACAGTGCATTTACACTAGAAACAGAACATTTTGGCTTCGCACAATTTAGTCTAGTCCAGTGTGTACCTGGACAAGTTACGTTTGCGTCAAAACAACGTGGAGCAAACAAAGAAAAGGAAACATTTAATGTTAACAGGAGAAATCCTTACAGATTGATGTATTAAGTTGGATTTAAATGCATTTCCATTTGAAGAAAACAGTAGACTCCAAAACAGAGACAACACCTTATTTTGCTCACTTACGACAATCCATTTCACACTAAGTTTGGACAAAAGCCGTTCTACATTAAGATCAAAAAGTTTTTTTTTCTTTTGCAGAGAAGGGTGTGAAAGCCAAAACAACAAGGACTCTTCTTCGAAATTTCTCAACAAGTAACAAATTCATCTTCCATAAATTTCTACAAAAAGGTAGTAAAAACAACCATGACCAGAAAAAGCATACATTTGGCTAGAGGCGGACATGTGGGGAGAAGTCAGGTGCGGGCGCACTAACTGCCTCTACCTCAAAAATGTATACGCAGTCGAAAATTGTTAAGATACGTCTCTTTATATTAAGTTTGATTCTATTACCACCAAAGAGTAGTGCATAAAGTATATTCTACATCTGCTAACTTAAAATTCGATATTGACCTCCCCAATTGGCTTCTTGATTATAGAAACTCAGGATCCACGGTTTCCTCTTGGAAGGATATATGAGTACACATTAAAGGACCTACTGTTTCAGCCTAAGTTGTGGTGAATGTTAATATGGAAGAGGAACAGGTACATTACAACTTTTTAAGCTTACAGCTCACTCACATAACAAACAAAACTTTCCAACTCTCTCTTTGTACTCACTAAAAGGGACCAAAGGAAAACCACCAAATTTGTTCACTCTTTTCCAACAGCTAGAAGGTGGTTTTCTTTTACTTTCCTCTCACCATTCCATTCAAACCTTTGACTTCTAAGGAAAGAGGGAAAAAAAAGAAGAGAAAAGTATAAAAATCAGAAAATTTTGGTAAATCTTATGGGATGGACAGTCAAAATTCAAAAGAGAGTTAATATCAAAATAAATGGCAAGATATACAAAAGATGTATCAACACGGCTAGATCTTGTCACACCGTACTATATCTTGAACTCCTTCTATTTGTCACACCGTACTATATCTTACTCTTAACCTGGAATGTAAAATAGGTTGTTTCCGATACACCTTAGCTAATATTTTTTATCTACCAAAAAGGCAAATAGTATGATCAGGCTTAGTAATTTATCTACCAAAAGAGGCAAATAGTATGATCTGGCTTGATTATGAAGGCCTCAGTAATTATCACTAAGCTTAAAGTTGTTTCTCATAGTAATACTTCTAGATGGAACTGAGATATAAGGCTGCTGGTGTATTAATAAGTGAAAAGTTTAGGGGCTACCAAACTTTTTTTTTTTTTTTTGTCATTGAAGTAGAAAAGAACAAAACCCTTTTTCAGCAATAGTGCATCTCCCAAGTAATCAATGACAAGCTGAAAGACTTAACATCTCAACGTACCCTACATGATTTTTACATTTCCAACTAAAAGCTCAGATCTGAAAGCCAGCCCAAAAGTTGGTAAAAAGAAAAAGATTACTATTGATTCAAGTAACGCCATTTTTGTACTTGCAATGATATGACTTCCCAACCTACATGTCAAGACAACCTACTTGAACCCTACCATGAAAAAAAGTGAAAAGGAAAGCTCTAATATAAGGAACTTATAGACTTAATTAAACCTAAATCTTAAGTCAATTCTTGATCAAATTTAAGGTATCTTTCATGCAACGAGTAACATTTCATGATACAATAAACTTAAAATCAGCAAGCAAGTTTAACTGAACCCCATAGTATAACAAAATTCTACAACAATAACTACTACACCTCAATCACAAACAAGTTTATGATTCATCACTTCTCCATTTAAACATAACTTATGTCATTATCATACCAAATAAAATAAAAGTGAAGAAAGTTTATATATATATATATATATTAGTACCAGACGTTCTCTAACCAAACTAACACCAATTCCAACTAACACCAATTCCAACTAGTAGATAATCATATATAGATCTTTTTGTTCTATTATGTCTCATGTTTAGCTAAGTCTACATTGATTATACAAAATAGTCCATAACTTGGCCTAAAAGAAAAAGAAAAAAAAAAGACATGCAAAATAGTAGGCAAGAATTCTTAAGGATTGTCCATAGCTTGGCCTAAAAGATCCCCAAACGCCATGTAAGCTTGAAATTAACAAAAAAAATAATGAACAGTTACTAAGTAATTTATAGAGGGCGTTAATAACTAAATAAGGAATCAGCTGACTTTTAAAAAATGTATGCTTACTGCTTAGTTCCATTTTCCACGGGTAAAACCACGAAAACTGATAATGACACATAATCAATACATTTCAACATCTTACAGCAACCGACAAAATAAAATAATTTAAATTAGACGACAAATCCAAATTAACTACTTTTATTTGTTGCTGTCAAATCAATTATTAACCGATAAAAGCAACAACTAAATTTATGATTGTACAGGACTCACAAATCTAATCTGCAGAAAGACAGAAACACCTTTCATTGGGAGGTTTTAATGATACTAAAAGAAAAGAAAATTACAGAAAGGACCAAACTTTTTAGCTCATAAATGACTCTTTGCAGAAAACCCAATACAAATAATTGCCAAAGTTTTACACCTTTTGCATGCCCCACAATGGAAAAGAACAACAGAATCAAAATGGGTATCCATAAGAATTTCCAGAAACAGATAAAATTCCAACAGCATTGCATGAGGAAAAAAGAAGGGTAATCTTGAATCAACAAAAAACAAGCTAAAATGCCAAAAAAATACCAGTCTGAGAACTTATATCTTAGACCTTAGAACCAATCTTGAAAATCCAATTCAAATGCCTATAAGAATTGTACACAAAACATATCACATCAGATTCAAAGAAGAAATGAAGAAAAAGAGTAGTAACGGCAAATGGAGGAGAAAAGAGAGAAAGAATAATCTACCTTTGGGAAAAACGGCAGGTGGAGAAAATTAAAAAAGAAAAACCCTAAAAATGGAGGAGGAAATGTACCGGTAGATAAAGAGAGAGAAAAAGAGGGAATTAGAGGTGGAGAAACCTAAGTTTATATAGAATTTGATAGCCCCAAAAAGACGTGCCAAACAAGGAAACCTCTTCTTCGGTTGTTGAATCAGGAAACACAATTTACACCATTAATTAATTAATTAACTAATTACCATTATAGAATTATTAGGCTGCTAACATTTACTCTCTTTTTCCGCCAAATTTTACTCGTACCTCCGACCACTCTCACTCACTACACTTCAAAAGCAAAATCTCCTTATTTTAAGTTACCTCAATCAGTGGCGGACCCAAGTGGTTAGCTAGCGGGTTCAACTGAACCCGCTTTACTAAAATATAATATTGTATATATATATAAATTATGATTAAAGTTGTGTAAATTTTGTATAAATATTTATTTGAACCCACTTGACAACTACTATTTTACGACTAAAGTAATATACTTGTAAGATTGAACCCGCTTGCACAAAATCCTGGGTCCGTCACTGACCTCAATATTATATGATTCGGAAAAGGGTTGGATATACCCCTCTACTATCATCAATAGTTTAAAAAAGCCCCCCGTTATACTATTAGGATATCGTAATCCCTGCCGTTATACTATTATTTGTATAAGCCCTTACTTTAACGGAAGTGCCACGTGGCACGCGTATAACTATCCGGGCTATTTTATAAGTGCTCCGACCCACCCATAACCCAACCCGACCCTAACCCTCTCTAAAACACGGTAGACCACCATTCTTTAGGTGACACTCTTTTGCACTTTTGCCCATTTAAGGAACCCGTAATAAGGTATCCACTCACAACTGAACCTCTTCAAAATTTGCTCAACCAAACACTATGAAACATCAAATGTGCAGTTATTCAACGCATCTACAACAACATCGGATGATTTGAAATGAAACCTCAATAATTTACTGATCTTATCAACATCGTTCTGCAATATCGCTTGCCAAACCTCTCACATCAACTTCCCTTGCACGAAGCTTCTCATTTTTTACCCATTCTCTTCCCTTGCACGAAGCTTCTCATTTTTTACCAATTCTGAGAATGAGGGAAGTAAGAAGTCATCATCTCCAAAGTCAACCACTGTTTCCTCTTTCTTTACAATTTTAACCCAATCTGGAAGTTCTGGTGACTTGGTCACCTTTGGCTGCTGATCAATATTAACTGTCTCTGTTACAGTACAATATTTATTGCACAAAAAATCATCAAAAACATAGTAAGCAGAACTTCTCCACACATTCAGACGCCTTCGAGCTCTCAAACACCCGAAGTAGGGGAAATGCTTCAAGTTTGATATCATTTCAACTTACCTGGCAATGGGCAAAAGTGCAAAAGGGTGTCACCTAAAGAATGGTGGTCTACCGTATTTTAGAGAGGGTTAGGGTCGGGTTGAGTTATGGGTGGGTCGGAGCACTTATAAAATAGCCCGGATAGTTATACGCGTGCCACGTGGCACTTCCGTTAAAGTAAGGGCTTATACAAATAATAGTATAACGACAGGGATTACGATGTCCTAATAGTATAATGGGAGGCTTTTTTAAACTATTGATGATAGTAGAGGGGTATATCCGACCCTTTTCCGTATATGATTTGATGAATTATTCCTTTTTAGTTTACCTTTTTCTTGTGAGTATATTCTTTATATTCCTCCCTTTTATGTTTTGAAGGGAAAATTAACTTTTAGATATAGTTAATATGATTTTGACTTTGTTAGATTTTCACTGTCCAAGTACAATGAATATAGTTGTTTGTTGAACGGTTGAATTGTGAAAGTTGTGCCTATTTTTGTATGAATTACGAAAATTAATTTTTGTTTGACTTCTATCATCTCCATATACATATACAGATTCATATACAGTTGTTCGTTAGAGAGTTGAGTCATGAATATATATACAGTTTGAACTTTATTTTATTAAACGGTTACTTTTGTTCAAATAAATGAATACAGTTGGCCGTCGAAGATTATCAAATCTCACAACTCTAGTTGAACTTTACAATAGGTAAAATCTATAAAATGCCCAAAATAAAAAGGAAATTATTGGACACCTTAATATTTACTACTATTACTAGTTACGTTGCACGTGCATTACACACGCATGCCATGTCGATCATTACATATTGGTATCCAAAAAATAAAAGAAATTAAAGTAACCTAGATTTTCTAAAATCCTTTTTTTTTTTTTTTTTGTTCTAAAACAGTTATTAATGTATACACAAAAGTTAGTGAACGTAATTGTATATCCACATAACATCTGCTGAAATTAATTCTATCTCCTCGTATTCTTAACTACACTATCAACTGTACCTAGATATATTTCACCTATGAAGTTATGAATACTGTTGTTTGTTGAACTGATGAGTTGTAGAGGGGTATGCTTAATTGTTTCTGAATTAATTGTTTGTTTGACTTCATAGTCTAGAGATTGATCAATATTGTTGGAGAGTTGAGTTGTGGAAGTTGTGCTTAAATCTTTATTTTTTTTAACATAAGTTTATCGTGCAAAACAAGTGAAAGGCCGTCGTTCATGTGAAGGTTGAGTTCCAAAAGTTGTGCATAACTTTTCCTTAAGACGATATAATTTTTATTTGAATTATACCTTCCATAGATAATGAATGTCGTAGATCGTAGAAGATTGGGTTGTTAGATAGTGCTTAATTTCGCGTTGATTAGAACTCTTTAAATTATCTCCGAATTTTACCAACTAAATATAGAGATGTTGATTTAATTAACGGACGATTATGGAAGTTGTATTAAATTATTATATTAATTTATTTCTTCGAATCTTACTGTATAGTTATTATAACGTGTAAGTTGTTCGTTGGATGATTGAGTTGTGAATGTTGCGAACTATAACTTTTCTTTTGATGAAGACAACTTAATTTCTATCTGAAGTCTATCATAAAAGGCAACGAATGATGTTTTTGGTTGGAGGCCAGTTGAGTTGTGAGAATGCTTCTTAAGTTTTGGTTTGACTAAGATTTATTTTCATTTGAAGTATACCTTCTAGAGATTATTTCCTTTTACCAAGTCCGTCGACTATTACACTCTATTACAACATTAACAACATATTGTGAAAGTTTAATTTGAAAGTGGTAATTAAGAGTCATTAAAAATTAAACTCGAGAACTTGTGTCGTTATAGTTTAATTAAAATGCTGAATTTACTTCGAATAGCCTATCGCAATTCTCAAATCTCGTAGTTCTATTGAATTTTTGAGGTTCTAATTATCTAATACCTTTGACTGATAATTAATATATTGCTGTAATACCGTGAAATCATAAAATACGATAATAGTATTTTTATTGTTCTGAATGTCATTATGTCAATGTCAGACAGTCGCTATTATTACTAATTGTATTTCTATTAAAGTAATGTCAATGGAAAGGTATGGTAAATACTTAATGGTTTTGAGATGAAGACTAATAGGGTAGAGAACTGGAAGAAAAATATACAACAATGTGTCATCCGAGAAAAAGTAACATTAAGCTCATTTTCTTTGTAACTTCCAAAAATTAATAAGTCTGATCTAACGTATTCATACATGACTTTTTATCCAACAAATAGAAAACTATTAGTAGCATTACATCATTTGGGGAAAACAGAAAGTAAAGAAGAAAGACGAGAACCATAAGTTAAGGGTTCCTTTTCTTTTCTAAAAGACATAGCTAAATAATTTTTAAAAAATTAGTAATTACAATGTAATTATGTTATGACACGCAAATGGAGGGAAGGAAAAAAAAAATACGTGAAAATGTATACGTCAATACATACGCAATTTTCACGTCGACATACGATTTGATCACACAACAGTGGTTAATGTAGGGCCGAATGCGCGGCTGTGCCACGTGGATTACAGTCAACGACACGTGGCTGTTCTATGCTGCATATATGACACGTGGATGTTGATGATGTGGCGCGCTGTTGGATTCCACTGTTTTATATAATTATTATTTCCCAGTTTTTGGCCTCATCCTCCTAAAAACAAAAAAAGTCATGCTCCTTTTATTTTAGCTCTCTCTATCCCTGATTCTCACGTCTCAACCAGATCTAATTTGATTTTATTTTTTCGTAAGATTCAAGTTGATCTTGTGGTTATAATTTTCTTGATTAAACTTGAAATATAATTCACTTTTTTGTATGTATCTTAATAATGCATCTATATCTAAAAATAAAAATTATAAATTTGATCTTACCATTTAAGATTAGCAGAATAATTTATTTGATCAACTCTTGCGTCATTAGATTCCACGATTTATAACAAGGAGTAATAATTTTGACTATTGAATGTATTTTTAATCTTTACACAAATAGCCGACCATTTTATTGTTTACTTTTTCTAGCCGTATACATAGATTATACATTGAATATATATAATTATATATATTTACCACATAAATTATACATACATTATACATCCGCTGGCTATTTTTAGTTTAAGCAATTGGATGGACGGCTATTTAGGTTAATTCTTTTTTTAAAACACAATGTTGCAAAAATGTAAGAAATCATTTTTTTCTCGAATTTATACTAACATATAGTCCAAAGGATTTCGTCCAAATACATCATTAATCCCTAATTACAAGATAGTTTGGCGTACGAAACATCTCGCATTTTTACAAGAGCCAGAGAAGGGTCATACCTCAATATTGTGATGGAGACACCCGAATACAAGCATTGATGATTGATTTTATGGTTCCAATTCGTAACCTTTGAGTCACACGAGGACAATTTCACCAGTGATCCATATTCTCAATTTTTAATTATCTTCAAAATACTTTTTTTCAACTTCAACCGAAATACCTATTAAATATAGCTAGGGTTTTAAGGAGAAAGGTGGATATGGGGCCCGATAGAAAATCAGCGGGTTTCTCAAAAATCACGTGGAATCTTCCATATATGGTTACGAAGAAGAGTTGTATTAACCGCGAATGCTTGACTTGCGGGGAGCAATACCCGCTTGATTATGAGTATTTACTATACTCGCCACATACGCCGTTTGTTTTGTTTACTTTTCCCATGCAAAAGTCAAAAACGTTAGAAACGAGGAGTATCTAAATACAATAATTTCCTAGATCAGGTAATCCTTATGGAGTTTGGATTCTATAAACTTTTTTTTGATACACATGATTCCATCAATTTCTGTTACTCATTAACTACCGTTCTTTTCTTTATCAATTTTCTGTTTCTCACATGATCTAAGTTCCGGAGCGATCTGAGGCGGAGGCGGGATCAAGATTTAAAGTTTATGAGTTCTAAATTTGTCTCGAAACTCATAAATCGTCTTAGTTACTAGGTTTACAATTAAATATTTATAGATATTTAATGAATTTGTTAATATAAATACAATATTTAAACAAAAGTGACTGAGCTCGACCGAACTCGCACCTATAAGGCTAGTTCCGCCCTTGACAGGCAGATTTCGAATTTCAAGAACGTGGGTGTACGTACAACGAGGTGAATCCAAAATTTATATTTGACGGGTTCAACTTTTAGGATCTTAACATGAATCCATTACCATTTAAAAGTTACATGTTAAAATTAAGATTTTCCTTGCAATTTTAGTGACTTTATCATACATATCTATACTCCATATAAAAAATGCTCGGATCATGGAACATGTTAGACTATATGGTACATACTCCACTGCTATTACCTTTAATATAGATACTTCGTATAATTATATAATATTTTGTGATGACAAAAGGAGAACAAGGAGTGTTAGATTTGGTGATTTTGAATCAATAAATTTTTTTTTTTTTAAATACTCAATTAAATATAAGAGGGGACAATAGACATGCGTACTGTTACGCGGCATCTTCCTGAGATTTTTTGGAAGGGCGACGTAAGGCTAAGCAACTAATGTCAGTGTAGTTGTTGTCCGCCAACTGAGGTCCCCTCCGTACGCTAGACGAGATTGTCAGTGTCGTACGGGAAAACCATTTTCAAGAACAATTGAGAGAACATAAATGAGAATTGAAAGAAAGCTTGATTGCATTAATGAAAAGCTATTACAAAAGTAGGCAACGCGGTGTCGAGGGAGAGAGACACCAATATAGAGAATTGCTTGCTAGAAAGTTTTTGATTGCTTGATCCCCCCAAATAATACTTTAAAAAAAAAAAAAAAGTTACAAGACTTGACCTAAATAAGCCAGAGAATCATAATGAAAATACATGGAATAAAACTACTCTAATGAAAAGGACTTAGTTTTCTACAAGGTAAATACAGGTCCGTTGTCAGCAACTTTGGTTTAGGCATCACAATCTGCGCGCGCGGCGCTGTTGGCAGCTGCCTACCGCTGGGCGCTGGCGAGGGATATAGGTGGGGCGACAGAGGCACATGCGCGCTTGTCACTTGGCGCGGCCAAGACCACGGGGTCGTCTGTGGCGCTAGGCGTTGGGAGGTTTGCCAGGACGCCACGGGGCGAGTCCAAGGGGTCATGGGGCATGGTTGGAAAGCCGCCCATGACATTATCCCCCACCTAAGTTGGCGACGTCCTCGATGCCTTACTTGCAAGATAATCTTCAATTAGGCTCTTGTAAGATTTGAGGTTTGTTCCCCTGTCCCAAGTATTCTCCTCTACATCAGAACCCTGCCATTTCACCAAAAACTCTTGGTGATCCTTCCATGAGGCGTGAATCACCCGATCATCAAGTATGGCTTCAGCACGCCTTTTCCCGGTTGAATTCGGGCCTCGAGTACTGGGTATTATGAGTTGGCTCCTTGAAGGGTCCTCCGTGTCTTCCCGAAAAGGTTTCTGATGGCCGACATGGAAGACAGGATGGATTTTCCACCAAGCTGGTGTATCCACCCGGTATGCAACTTTCCCAATACGTCTTTCAATGGACAAGGGTCCAATGTATTTTTTCAATAAGCGAGGGTCATGGACCCCTGCAAACAAGTACCGCTTTGAAATTTTGACCATCACTTTGTCTCCTACTTGGTATTCAACAAAAGCAACGATTTTGATCAGCATACCTCTTCATCCGCTTTTGGGCTTTGACCAGATACTTCCGCACTATCTCCAAATTTTTCTTCCATTATTTTGAGAAGCTAGCAGCTCGAGGAGATTTTGACATGTTTGGTGCATTCACAGTGTGTGGGAGTAGCGGTTACTGCTCAGTAATAATTTCAAAAGCACTTTTGTTTGTACTAGAGCTCTTTTGTGAATTGAAACACAGTTGAGCAGCATCCAGAAGTTTCACCCAATTCTTCTGCGATCCAGTAACAAAGTGGCGGAGATATTCCTCCAACATACCATTGAACCGCTCCGTCTGGCCACCGGATTGCGGATGAAAACTTGAACTATGACTCAATTTTGACCCGAGGTACGTAAATAGTTGGGTCCAAAAGTTGCTAGTGAAGCGTGAATCGCGGTCACTAACGATATCTTTGGGTAGGCCCCAATATTTGACGACATGAGAAAAGAAGAGTCGAGCTGTATCTTCTGCTGATATATATTGTGGTGCTGCAATAAAGGTGTCATACTTGGAAAACCGATCCACCACAACCAAGATAGTTGTGAGATCTCCAACCCTTGGCAATCTGGTGATGAAATCTAGAGACACGTTTTCCCAAGGTCTTTTTGGGACAGCTAGTGGTTCCAAGAGTCCCGCTTGTGTCAAGCGGTCTGACTTGTCCTTTTGGCATACTAGACAAGTCCTTACATACTGAGCGACGTCATCGGCTATTTAAGGCCAATAATATGCACGACGAAGTAATGCCATGGTGTGTTCTTCGCCAGGATGGCCGGCCCACAGAGTGTCGTGACATTCCTCTAGAAGAGTCCTTCTCAGATATCCTCTTTTAGGAACATAAAGTCGGTTCCCTTTTACCTTCAGGAAAGCATCCATGTAGAACTGAGGATCCTTTTGACCTTTTGCCCTGACCTACTATATCAACCAAATACTTTATAGCAGGATCCTTGATGAGTAGATCTGTATCTGGTCTTTTATGGTGGTAGCTACTTCACTCCCCCTTAGGGTGGCAAGCAGGCACACTGATGCTAGGTCAGCTCTCCGACTGAGCGCATCAGTAACATGATTAGTCTTCCCACTTCTGTACTCTAGGTTGAAGTGAAATTCTTCTAGGAGTTCCTGCCACCGGGCATGTCGGCCATTCAACTTCGGTTGGTTCATGAAATGACTAACAGATGTGTTGTCTGTCTTGACCACGAACGGGGATCCCAGCAGATAATGCCTCCAAAGGCATAAGCAATGAACGACAGCCAATAATTCTTTCTCGTGGGCGGCATAGCGCCTCTCCGCATCATTCAGCTTCTGGCTCTCGTATGCTATGGGATGCCCGTCTTGTAGTAAGACTCCGTCAAAAGCATCAGTTTGTACCTCGAATAGCTTGGCCAAATCAGGGAGGGCCAAGCCGGCGCTACTAGACATAGCCGTTTTTAATGCGTTGAAGGCCTCTGCTCGCCTGGGTCCCCAATCCCAAGGTGTGACCTTCTTGAGGAGTTCTGTCAATGGCACTGCGTTAAGGGAGTAATTCTTCACAATTTACCGATAAAAATTGCATAGGCTAAGGAACACCCTCAAGGCGTTGATATCCTTGGGCGGTGTCCAATCTGTGATAGTTTGCATCTTTTGCTGATCCATCTTGATCCGCCCTTCCTCAATGACATGTCCGAGGAAGTCGATCTATTTTTTTAGCAAAGTAGCACTTGAATAGCTTTGCGTATAATTCATGCTCCCGCAAAAGGGCTAGGACCTTCCGTAAGTGCTCTAGGTGTTCTTCTAGGGTTTGATTGTAAACCACAATGTCATCCAAATAGACCATCACAAATTCGTCAATGTACTCTCGGAATACCTGGTTCATCAGGGTACAAAATGTGGCTGCAACGTTAGTCAAGCCGAACGTCATAACCAAGAAGTCGAACGACCCATATCTTGTCACAGAGGTCGTCTTGTATTCATCACCCTTAGCAATTCGAACTTGCCAATACCCTGTCTTCAGGTCAATTTTTGTGAACACAGTCTCACCTCCCAATATATCGAACAAGTCTTCTATGGGCGGAATAGGATACTTGTTCTTCACAGTTATTTTGTTTAGAGCTCGATAATCCACACAGAGTCATAGACTACCATCATGTTTCTTTTGGAAAAGCACAAGGGACCCATATGGGGATTTGGAGGGTACAATGATCCTTGTGTCTAGCATCTCCGTCAAATGTCTCCAAAGCTCGATGAGTTCGGGTTGTGACATTCTATAAGGTAACCTGGGAAGGTGGCTTCGCACCCGGCACCAACTCAATCTCATGGTCCATAGTGCGCCTAGGCGGGAGTCGCTTTGGCATCTCCTGTGTCATGACGTCTTCAAACTCCAGTAGTAGCTCTTTTACGGGTGTAGGGATGGGAACCGATGAGCTTTCTACCTCATTAATACATAGGGTATCCAGGAATGTAGCTTCATGTCTTCTTACTCCCTTCTTTAGCTGCAAGGCCGAGATGTTCTCAGCGGCCATCTTCATGGGCATGCACGGGATAATGCAGGGCTTGGACCCATTTTCTCTCATCATCAGAAGCATGTCTGCATATGGTACGGGCATGGTGTTGGTTTGCCTCAAGAATTCCAGCCCAACTATCAACTCGAAGTCGTCTATGATCACCACGCACAAGTTGAATTTTCCTTCATAAGGATCCATCTTCACTGGTACTTCTTTGGCTATTCCACCCACTAGTTGAGGAGGTGAGTTGATATCCTTGACATGAGCTCTGCCCTTTCCTACAACTATACCAAGACGCTCCACCTGAGTTGAGGCCAAGTAGTTGTGGGTAGCACCCGTATCTTTCATCGCTCGAATGGGTTTGCCATACACCTTCAATTCAACGAACATCAAGGTCCTCTCTTGTTTAAGAAGAGTCCTCTCATTCGTCTTCTTTTTCCCTTTCTTGGTGATTAGGCAGGGGTATTTCTTCTTACAGATACCAACACTAGTTCCTGCTAATGCGTCAGAAATAGAACCAACAATTGCATTGAAGGCACCTACTGGCTCGGTCTGCTCCGCATCATCTGATTCGTCATCCGTCCCATCATCAAAAGCTTGATGGGCGTTCATCTGTGCATGTGGGCATTCATTATTCCAATGTGGCCTGCCGCAATGACGGCATCCTGAAGGGGGCTTTCTCCCCCGATCATTGTTGTTTGAGGCAGCACTGCTGCTGCTTGAGGAAGGAATCTTAGATTTGGTGGCACTCCGGTCTCCCCCACTTCTGTTAGGGCCACCATGGTTAGCCTGGCTTCCTTTGTATCCCGCTCGGACAGGCGGTTGAGTCTTATCCTTCCGAGTTTCCACTTGATAGTCCCCAAGGCATTCTGCTGCTTGGATCGACTTGGGTAGAGTATCTACCCTTTGTCTTTGCAGCTCTATGTAGGCATAAGGTTTCAACCCTTCCAAGAAGGTGAAGAGCCTGTCCTTGTCCCCCATGTAACGGATGTTCAGCATGGGTGCGGAGAATTCTCGCATGTAATCCTGCACTTATTTGGTCTGGCGGAGCACCCATAGTTTTCTCCTTGCATTGTACTCAACATTTTCGGGGAAGAACTGTTGGCGTATAGCTTCCTTCAATTTTTCCCATGTCTCTAGAGCATCTTCATCGGCCCTGATGGCTTCTTACTTCACTCGCCACCAGAGTTTAGCATCACCTTGAACGTACATGGCATCAGTTGCTACCTTCTTGGCTTCTTCTAGGCCCCCTACGGCATCGAAGTAGTGCTCGATGTTGAAGATGAAATTTTCCACTTCTTTAGCATTCCGAGCTCCACTGTATGGATTTGGTTCAGGAATTTTCAATTTTTGTGCTTCAGGGGAGAGGTTCACAGCACCCCCGATTTGGTTTCCACCTCCTCGAAGCAAGCCTTATAGAGCAGCATTGACAACATTGAGCTGGCCTGTCAAGTTATCTATAGTTTGCTGCATGGCAGTCACCCTGTATTCCTCATGTGCCTCGTAGGCTAAATCCTCGGCACGCTCCTATTGAAGGCCTTCGAATTTACCAAAAATCTCGGCTGTCTCAGTGGCTGTCGTTTGCCGATCTCCTTCAGAGTCGCGATTGATGTTTTCTATTTCAACTTCGGTCTAGAGCATTCTGCGGTCCAGGTCGTCCAACCTTTTCACTAGTTTGGTTTGTAGTTCAGGCACCGTATTTACGATGGGTCGTAATACATCAACAGTCTCTTCAAGGGCCGCAATGCGGTCCCCATAATTCACCATGGTTAGAAATGGTGGTAATGGCAATGCGTTCCCTCTTCCAATGTCGAGCCTATGCTCTGATACCAACTGTTACACGGTGCCTTCTTGAGATTCCTTGGAAGGGCGACGTAAGTCTAAGCAACTGATATCAGTGCAGTTGTTGTCCGCCAACTAAGGTCCCCTCTGTACGCTAGACGAGATTGTCAGTTTCGTACGGGAAAACTAATGTCAAGAACAATTGAGAGAATATAAATGAGAATTGAAAGAAAGCTTGATTGCATTAATGAAAGCTATTACAAAAGTAGGCAATGCGATGTCAAGGAAAAGAGACACCAGTACAGAGAATTGCTTGCTAGAAAGTTTTTGATTGCTTGATCCCCCATAATAATGCTTAAGAAAAATAAACCAACGTTACAAGACTTGACCTAAATAAGCTAGAGAATCATAATGAAAATACATGGAATAAAACTACTCTAATGAAAAGGACTTAGTTTTCTACAAGGTAGAAACAAGTCCGTTGTTAGCAACTTTGTCTTAGGCATCACAATCTACACGCCCCGCGCTGTTGGCAGCTGCATGCGGCTGGGCGTTGGTGAGGGATATCGGTGGGACGACAGAGGCACATGCGCGCTTGTCACTTGGCGCGGCCAAGACCACAAGGTCGTCCGTGGCGCTAGGCGTTGGGAGGATTGCCAGAACGCCACGGGGCGCGTCCAAGGGGTCATGAGGCATGGCTGGAAAGAAGCCCACGACAGTACAAACGTGAGATTTGACCCCCCCAACTTCACTTGCAAAGGTGCACCTAATAATTATTGAACCATATGACATTTTGAGCTTTGGTACCAACGTACATATTTAAGTCGTTTTAAAGAAATATAACATTGCTATACATAAACTAGGAAGAAGCATGGGTTCACGTGCACTATTCTCCTCCACGGAGGTACGCCCCTATAAGCTACTGGTATTGTTACATAATGTCCGGATCACTTTATACGCTCTTTGATAAAGTAAATTTTTTATCCCTTTACCTCTTGTATGTTAGAGTTTTGTTCTCATCCTAGGGAATTCCAAGAGCTATATATATACACTCAAAAATTTATTTTTACTCTATTTATATAGTATATTTTTCAGTGAAAACATTAAGTATAACTTTCACCAAGCTAGTTCCGATCGTGCCTACTTTCTCCCATCAACACACACCTAACAAAGATTGAGTAGAACGGAAGAAATGTTATTCATTTTTTAGATTTGAACCCTTTTATCTCCATAATTTTAATCTACTTTATTGATAGTTAAATCACAATACTCTTAAGTAAAATGGTTGATACGCTATGAGTTTTCTTGTAATTACTATAAATTATAAAATGTATACCTAATTATATCGATATTGACTCTATATAATTAGTGAAAGAAAATATTAGTTTTGCCAAAACCAATCGTGTTGGATCCAACCTTATAAAGGAGGTCTTCTTCCCTTTGGGTTGGAAACATTGTCCTAAGATGTTAAAGGTGGACTCTGAATTCAAACATAATCACTAATTCAATTCATTACTACAAGGGCCAACCCGATTCAAGTAAATAAAAAAACTTAGGATTCTCAAAAATTGTACGATTTTTTCAATATTCAAAGCCCAGGCCAAATGACCTTTTTCAACTCTGAAGATCAATGGCATAGAATCTTACCCCATGAGAGGAACCTAGCAACTTATTCTATAAAATTTCATTGGTCGGAATTGATCCAGACATGCCAGAAAAAGAGTTTAGTGTATAGTATGTCTTTCCAGTTTCCAAAATGGTGGCCAAAAATCTATTACCAATTCATTAGATGGGAGGTCCCCACCATATATAGTACGTAGTAACATAAAATAGATGCTACAACAAAATTCTACTCCTTAGGGATGGTGGCCAAAATTCCATTACCAATTCAGTTTTTTGAGGGGGTGGGGGTGGGGGGGTTGGTTCCCATGGTCCCACCATATATAGTACGAGTACTTAGTAACATAATATAGATGGTACAACAAAATTCTATTAGAAAAGGATAAATAGATATAAAAAGTCAGAACTTTACAGTAAGTTGGAGATTAATAAAAAGGTACGCATGATTATGAACAGTTACAAACTATTTGGTATAGTTGATTTGGTTTAATTGGTTCCTGGACCACCGCATTAGGCACTAATCAACGTACAACTTTTTATTATTTTGCTACCACTTGTCTTATCGTTCAAACTAACTTTTTTGACTTCTTGACTATAACCATGACTTTGCATTATCAATGTGCATTACAAAATTGTTGTCATGTGGTATATGGTTTCAATAATTATTCGATTCTTAGCAAATAAATTTACTAAAATTGTCACTCTACAAATTTAAATTAAAGTGTCAGAAATTTAAACTCAACTGGTAAAAAGACGAGTGACGGTATGCTTTACCGATAGAGCACATCCACCGCCATCAGACACGTTAGTGAATTTTGCATCATATGGAAAGTAAGCGGGACCGTAGTTGATCCTACTAAAATTAAGCAGTCGGGTGTACAAAATATTTCGTGTTTACATAAGGTTCGAAAAAAGATAGCATTCCAAAAGAGTATAATGTAGGCAACTTACGTTTTACATCAAGTTTGGGGAAGAGCAACATTCCAAAATAATGTGATATAGGCAGCCCACCTTGATGAAAGTATTGTTATCACTCAGTATTCAAAATTAGTAAATCAATAAACGTTAGTTTAAGAAAAAAATAAAGCAGGAAAAAAATTTCCGTGCCCACAAGTTTCTTGTATTTCCTTAAGAAATTTAATCCCCTCACAATGTCCAAGGTTGCGGATTAATTCCTCCCAGGATAGAACGGAATAACTATTCCGTGATAGTAGCACTTCAAATCACAGAACTTCGGCAAAATCAAATGGTGGAGAAAATCACACAAAATGCTTACGTTTTGCTTTTAAAAATCCAATGCAGTATGCAGAAAATTGAGGGGAGAGATTTCAAATTTTCAGTTGTGGAAAATGAGGCTAAGCCTTTCTATTTATAGGCAATGAAAGGGTGAGATGAAGAGGTGCAATCCAAGAGGTGCCTCTTCCATTTCTCATTCACACCCTTTAATAAAAACGCATTAATCCCCAACATGAATGGGGAATGGACATATGTGGAAAAATATGCATGAAAATACTGTGTGATTCACAATTAAGGATTAATCGCATCTGGATAAGTAGGTTTCCCTTTGAAATTTCCGTAGTGAGCTTATGTCGGATATACTCGGTCAATCGGTGGATTTGATATCTTTGAACCGTGGAATTTTGGTATATACCTAGACAACCATAAGTCACACAATCAACCCTTAACCATCTTTGGTTCTCATTGTTGTGTTCGTTTCAGCCATGAACACCACCTGGTTCATAAGTGCGTAGAGAACTGGCCTTACAGAATTCTTCTTGAAGCGGCTTACACTTCATACTTATATAGGTGATTCCTAAGCGTGTTATCCCCTAGATACACTATTTGATATATCATGTATCAAATTTAGAAACCATTAAAAAGCTTTAACACTTTATCCTTGGTATTGAACATTGTCTCATCACGAGAATGGACCAAAAAGAAATTTTATTTCACAATGTTGAACCGTCATTGATGACTTTGTTTGATCTCTGTGAACCAAGATCTTGGGATCTCCAGTCTTCTAGGTAGATTTTCCTCCATAGTGACTTGTCTTCGGCCATAGTCCCATTCCCTTTGATGACTTCTCAACCGCCTCTCTAGGTAGGCCTTTCGTAAGCGGATTCGATACATTATCTTTTTACTTTACATAGTCAATTGTGACAATTCTACTAGAGAGTAGTTGTCTAACAGTATTATGCCTTCGTCAAATGTGATGAGATTTCCCGTTATACATAACGCTCCGAGCCCTTCCTATTGATGTTTGACTTTCGCAATGTATGCATACAGGTGCCACAGGTTTGGGCCAAAATGGAATGTTTTCTAAGAAATTCCGGATCCATTCAGCTTCTTCACCAGCCTTGTCTAAAGCTATAAACTCAAACTCTATTGTAGAGCGGGCGATACATGTCTGTTTGGACGACTTCCAAGAAACTGCTTCTCCACCAATGGTAAAAACGTATCGACTTGTGGATTTTGATTCCGTTGATCCGGCGATCCAATTTGCATCACTATATCCCTCAACAACTGTGGGATAAATATTGTAATGCAATGCATAGTATTGAATTTATTTCAAATATCCCAAAACTCATTTCATTGCTATCCAATGAGCTTGGTTCAGATTACTTGTGTATTGTCTAAGATTACTTATCGCACAAGCTATATCAGGTTGTGTACAATTCATAATGTACATCAAACTTTCCAACACTCGAGCATATTCCAATTGAGACTTGCTTTGACCTTTATTCTTTATAAGAGTATGATTTAAATCAATTGGCGTTTATGCTTCTTTAAAGTCCAAATATTTGTATTTTTCAATATTTTAATATAATGAGATTGAGACAAAGCTAGACCTTGAGGAGTTTGAAGCATCTCTCAAAATTAAGTCAGAAACTCCTAAGTCTTTCATATCAAACTTACTAGTAAGCATGCGCTTAGTAGCATTTATGTTAGCAATGTCGTTAATCATTATCAACATATCATCCACACATAAACGAACAATGACTATTTGATTTGGAGTATCCCTAATGTAAACACATTCACACTCATTGATCTTGAAACCATTTGACAATATTGTTTGGTCAAATTTTGCATGCCATTGTTTTGGTGCTTGTTTTAGTCCGTAAAGTGACTTAACAAGTCGACACATCTTCTTTTCTTTTTCGGGAACTACAAACCCTTCAGGTATTTCCATACAGATTTATTTCTCTAAATCTCCATTTAAGAAGGTTGTCTTTACATCCATCTGATGGATTTGAAGGCCATACACGGCGACTAACGCCATTAACACCCCGATAGATGTAATCCTTGTTACCGGCGAGTATGTGTGAAATTAATCAAGACCTTCTCATCGTCGAAATCCTTTAACAACTAATCTTGCCTTATATTTGTCAATAGTACCATCAACTTTCATTTTCCTTTTGAAAATCCATTTAGAACCCAAAGGTTTATTTCCCGGAGGAAGATTAACAAATTCCCAAGTATGATTACTTAATATGGATTCTATCTCACTATTGATTGCCTCTTTCCAATATTGTGCTTCCGAGGAAGACATTGCTTCTTTGAACGTTTGAGGCTCATTTTCCAACAAAAATGTCATAAGTCTGGTCCAAAGGAAGTAGTTGTCCTTTGACATTTACTACGTTTTGGATTTTCCTCATTAAACGTACTTTCCTTTTCTTCTTCTCGAGGTCGCTTAGATTTTTCACTAGACGACTCACATTCATTTTTATACGGATAAATATTCTCAAAGAATTCAGCATTATCGGAGTTGATTACCGTATTAATATGAATGGCGGGATTTTCTGATTTACGAACCAGAAAACGATATGCTTTACTATTTCTTGCATATTCTTTGAAAACGCAATCAACCGTTTTCGGTCCAATCTTTACTCTTTTGGGTTAGGAATTTGCACTTTAGCAAAACACTCCCACATTTTAAAATATTTTAAGTTGGGTTTCCTACTTTTTCATATGGAATAGATTGTGTTTTGTTATGGGGAACTCGATTGAGTATTTGATTCGCTGTAAGAATAGCTCCCCCCACAAGTTCTGGGATAAACCCGAACTTACCAATAAGGCATTCATCATCTCCTTTATCGTTCAATTCTTTCTTTATGCAATTTCATTAGATTGCGGTGAGTAAGGGGCAGTTGTTTGGTGAATAATGTCATATTCCAAATATATTTCTTTAAAAAGAGATTCATATTCACCGCCCCTATCACTTCTTATCATTTTGATCTTTTTATTTAGTTGTGTTTCAACTTCATTTTGTATTGCTTGAATGCCTCAATTGCTCCATCTTTACTATTAAGTAAGTAAATATAGCGATATCTAATATTATCGTCAATAAAAGTTATGAAATACTTTTTCCCACCGCGAGATGATATTGACTTCATGTCGCAAATATCTATGTGAATTAAGTCTAAAGGATTTGAATTCATTTCAACTGACTTATAAGGATGTTTAACATATTTTGATTCTGCACATATATGACATTTCGAGTTATTGCATTCAAACTTAGGAAATACTTCAAAACTAATCATTTTTCGCAAAGTTTTGAAGTTGACGTGGCCTAAATGTTCATGCCATAAATTATTTGACTCAAGCAAGTAAGAAGAAGCTGAAATTTTATTCATATCAATGGCAATTACATTGAGTTTGAAAAGGCCCTCCATAAGGTAGCCTTTTCCTACATATATTTCATTCTTACTAACTACAACCTTGTTGGAAATAAAAACACACTTAAAGCCATTCTTGACTAGAAGTGATGTCGAGACTAAATTCTTCCCCATTTCAAGAACATGAAGGACATCATTTAGAGTCACAATCTTGCCAGAAGTCGTCTTCAAAGCTATCTTGCATGTTCCTTTTATTTTTGCAGTAGCGGAATTTGTCATAAAAACTGTCTCGTTGGGTCCAGCGGGAGCATAATAAGTAAACAACTCCTTGTTAGCATAAACATGATGAGTTGCCCCCGAATCAATCCATCATTCTCTAGGATTTCCGACTAGGTTGCACTCCGAAAGCATGGCATATAAATAGTCTATTTCATCATTCTTCTCAATCATATTTGCTTGACTTTTCTTCTTGTCCTTCTTTAGTGCACGAAATTCAGCAGCCTTGTGTCCAACCTTTTCACAGTTGTGGCAATTACCTTTGAACTTCTTTTTGCTTGGGTAATTCTTTGGTCCAGACAACTTCTTTCTCTTTTTGCTCATTGAAGCTTCCTAAATAATATTTGCACCCATAATTGTTGAATTTCCACGAGACTTCTTCTCAACAACCTTATCGTCCTCTTTAATCCGTAGACGAACAATAAGGTCTTCAAGCGTCATCTCCTTGCGCTTATGTTTCAAGTAATTCTTAAAGTCCTTCCACAGCGGAGGCAGCTTTTCAATAAATGCCGCAACTTGAAACATTTCATTTATGACCATACCTTCAATGATAAATTTATAATTAGTAAAATAATCAATATCTTGAATAAAAATATTGACTCGGTTTATACCTTCAGTAAGGAGGTCATGAACAATAACTTGCAATTCTTGGACTTGCATTATGACAGATTTACCGCAACCATTTTGAAATCCAGAAATTTGGCGGCCACAAACTTCTTTAGTCCAGCATCTTCAGTCTTGTACTTCTTTTCAAGAGCATTCCATAATTCTCTTGATGTTTTCATGAAGCTATAAATATTATACAAGTTGTCTTTCAAGCAACTTAAAATATAATTTTTGCATAAGAAGTCAGAATGCCTTAGTGACCACAAATCACTCATTTTCAGGAGTTTCTTCTCCCAGAACTGGAACGTCTTCGCTGATAAGCGCTGTAAACTGTGTGTGATCAGGTAGAAGAACATTTTCTGCTGCCAACACTTAAAGTCCACACCGGAAAACTTTTCGTATTTTTCTGCCGGGGAAAGAGTTGTGCGACTTGAAGATGCAGTTTCCATTACAGCAGTAGTCCCAACAGAACCATTCTGTTATTCTGCACTTGTTGTCATTTTTCTGTAAAAGAAATGGACAAACAGAATTAGTATCTCGGTGAAGTTTTTATATCTTCAAGCCGAATACAAGCAACCGAGTTTTTATATCTCAGATTGAGTAGAAAGTCACAAAGACTTTAATCTCAAACTGGTAGAAAATTCGAAGATTTTAATCTCCAAAACGGAAGTAGAAAATCAATAAGATTTTAGTCTTCCAAAGCAGAATGTAAGATGAATACAGAAATAAATATTAAATTCCTTAAGCTTGTTATCACTCTGTATTCAAAATCAGTAAATCAATAAACGTTAGTTTAAGAAAAAAACAAAGCAGAAAAAAAAATTCGAGCCCACAAGTTTCTTGTGTTTCCTTAAGGAATTTAATCCACTCACAATGCCCAAGGTTGCGGATTAATTCCTCCCAGGATAGAACGAAATAACTATTCTGTGATAGTGGCACTTCAAATCACAGAATTTCGGCGAACTCAAATGGCGGAGCAAATCACACAAAAATGCTTACGTTTTACTTTTGAAAAACCAATACAGTATGCAGAAAATTGAGGAGAGAGATTTCAGATTTTTCAGTTGTGGAAAATGAGGCTAAGTCTCTCTATTTATAGACAATGAAATGGTTAGATGAAGAGGTGCAATCCAAGAGGTGTCTCTTCCATTTTCCATTCACACCCCAATGAAAGGGTGAGATGAAGAGGTGCAATCCAAGAGGTACCTTTTCCATTTCCTATTCACACCCAAGAGGTGCCTCTTCCATTTCTCATTCACACCCCTTAATAAAAACACAACAAGTATTAGTGGCTGATTTCACGATTTGATTCCGTAATCCAGTGACCTACCACTCACATAATACAATTTTATCATTGCTCTAAGATTTCCCTTCTAGAATTAAGAAAGGAAAAATAATTAAAACTGTAATATATCAAGAAAGAGCTTTAAAATTTAGGTTCAAGTGGTAAAAAACTATGGTTATTTTTTTAGTGTACCAAAAATTAAATAGCCTTTATAACTTCATTATAAAATTTAAAGTCGAGATCTATAGTTAAAGATGAAAGGATCTTGATTAATTCACCACACGGTGGTAGTTAAAACTATAGTCACTACAACTAAGGAGTAACATGCTGCGAAGATGTCAGCTGTATATTCCCAACCGGGGTGCAGCGAAATAAATTGAGAGTATGAAAATAAATTTGTTAGTTTCAAATTCAAAACCGGAACTAGGTAATCTCCAACTGATTTACATGGATCTCCTCAATCTAGATTTGATTCATACCAACCATTAAATTTAACGTAAAAAGCATACCAACCAAAAGTTTAATAGATACCATAATAACCCTACCTACACTATTTCCAAACGTCGGTTTCTGAATACAATTTTTTTTTCCTCAAGTGGTGAGGTTGACGTTTATGTATTTATAAAAGCACCTACTTTGTTTAAATTTATTTATTCTCTTTCATATGACTTGTGTATGTGACTTGGAAGGCATAACCGAAAAGACACTAGCTAGTACATTTCATGTTAGATTAAACAACATGTTAACACATTTCATGCTTCTCTTAAAAAATAAAAATATAGCTAATTCCTGAAATGACAACCTGATTGACGAAATGTTTTAAAGGTTGGCCACGAGCTCAATATGCTGTACTTGACGTGCATTTGGACTGAAGAGAAATAAATAATAAATAAACGTACAACAAGAGAAAACGAGAAAGAGGAAAGACACGACGTGGATTTTAATAATCCATTTAAATTACTATAGCTTCAATAATTTTCAAAAATAATTAGTTAGTCGGGAGCATTATGTAACACAAAAGAGACTTTCCACTTCTCGTTTGGTTATTTTTCGTTAAAAGTTACGTGTACTTAATTCGACCTTCAAGTAGTGTTTGGAATTTTAATAATAACAATAATAATATACCCAATAGAATTCTACAAGTGGTGGTCTGGGAAGAATAATATACAGTCTCTATAATAATATCTTTATATAACAGTATTTTACTATAAAAGTGTTTTCCCTTAAAATTGGATAATAATTAAACTTATAATGTGGTTTTAAGAATACGTAATTTCACTTAATACTGATAAATATGAAGATAAATAACGAAATTGAACAATAAAGTAAAGCAAACCAGTGTTTGAATAGAACTCAACCCTTGAATTAGAGTACCCTCGTTATCTTCGATCTTACTCGATGTCTGTTTCATTTGGCTCTGATTCCTACTAGCCTCGATCTTGACAGGTACCTCAATTCCGCACTTGGTACCTTATCCTCGTGTTTTAGTCTGTTCCGTTACAAAGTTATCCTTCGACGCAACCTCCCGGTCTCGATCAAATACTAAAATTGGGGGGGCTTAGTTTTAACCGTATACAAAAAGTAACATTTTTTCGAAACCAAATGTCATGTTTTGTTATAATACATGTTCTTTATAATAACAATTCGTTATAATATCCAAAAATATCCGAAACAAATGAGCCTGTTATAGAGATGTTTGACAGTAATATGTATTCAGCCCTTACCCCTACCTACTGGATAGAAAGACTGTTTTTGATAGATCCACAAAATTTTATTAACAATATTGTTTACCATAAAATTCGGATAACAATTAAACTTATATTGTGGTTTTAAGGATATGCGATTTCACCCAATACCAATTAATAAGCGAGATAGTTAACGAACTGAATTGAACTATAAAATAAATCAAACCAGTGTATAATCTAAACTTCGACCTCGAATTGGAGTGATCTTGAGGTGGTAGTGTAAGAGTAAGAAAGGATGAACAACTCAGATGAACAGTAAGTAAAGTAAATAGCAAGAAAGAAACTATTGTATATATTTTTATCAGTGAATAATGATGATTACAAATGAATGGAGTTCCTCTTTATATAGTAGAGGAATCCTAATTAAGGTATAGTTCTAATTACAGTAGGAAATCGTATAAACAGCTGATTAACCGCTATAGATTTGATCGTTCCGAGATTCACGCCACGATCCTTGACCAATCACGAATATCTCTCTCTTTCTGTTACAAAGCTATCTCGATATTACTCGAAGTCTATCTTTTCTGGACTCGACGTCTCAGCTCTTCGATGCAATGTCCTAATCTCGATCAAAACATGAAATCGGGTAGCTCCAATTTCTACTGTATACAAATAGACCCCTCGTTTCTTAAACTATATTGATAAGAAACGATTTGAGCCTCTGTTTTTCTACTACCTCGGTATACAGTGATGTCATCCTCGTGATGTAAGCGATGGAAGTGACAGAAACGTCACGTCGATACAGTTCTCCAAACCATTAATGCGTGTTAGTGGACGGTCGTCCACTAGTGCCGCTGAACCGCCACCGTAAGTCTATAAATATGGCTTCTTTTGTTGAATCAGACCTTTACTTTCATCTTCATCTAAGTCTTCTAACTCTTTTAACCTCCTCTCTTTCATTATTCTTTAAGCCATCTCCGCTAGTTTCGAACCATCAGAACTCAAAACTTTCCTCTTTCTTCTACTTGTACAATGGCGAAAACATTAAAAATCGTTTCACAAAAGGAAAAAGCCTCCTCTTCTTCTTCACAGTCGGCCGATGATAAAACGCCGGCGAAACCGCTTCCTAGCGAGTATGCTCCCGGACCGTGTGTTCTAAAGTCCGACTTCAACGTCGAGAACTGTTACATCTTGTACCTTAGCATTAGGATGTGTCGTAGTAAATCCACATGAGTTCGAAGGGATTATATCTATTAGGAGGTTATAGAGGGTTTAATACATTATTATTATGAGACCCTGTAAGTTTACAACCTTGATACCGTTAGATATTATGTTAGTGTGGTATTTTCTTTTAAGCAGAGTATTTTAGTAAAAGTTTTATAAGTAAAATTTTGGATAGTTACCATTATTATTACTTTAGGATATGGTAAATTATACACATAATATGAGAAAGTTTATAAATAAGATTTTATTTATTGTAAAAAAAAAAAGTAGAAGTTATTTTGTCACAAAAGAAGGTTGTGTTTTTATTTTTAGAATTAAGCGTACGAGAATTTGTACTCTTTATAGGAGATTAACAAAATTAAAAGTTGAGAAAATATATTTATTTTTACATGGATATTTTAGCGAAATAATAATGTATGTATTGATTTTATATGGTACCACAATTTATTATTTTAATATTGTAATAGTAGTACTTTAGGATGAGGACAAGACTATCTTTGAGGTTATAAATGCTTATGATATTTATAACAAATGATAAGTAAAGTCGTGGAGGTGAGAGGGTAAACGAGTTGAATAAAATGAGGTTGATCGAAGTTTGACATTTGGAGATAAAATACGGTTCAAGGTGTAATACCCCGTGTTTATAGACTAGTAATATACCACATGACCATAATAGCAAGATATATAAAGTGTGTTAAAAGTAATTAGTATGATAAGTAATTTGAGATAATTTTTAATTATGTAGATAATTAGTTAATTATTGAATTAGTGGAAAAATCACCAAGTTAATTAAAAAATTAGTAATTAATTAAGATTTTGGAGAACTCTTGAACGTTGATCATTATGTGGCAGCTATGTAAAGCCCAAGAGATGACTCTTCATTTATATATGCTACTATGTGGCATATTTTTAGGGAATTAGTGGCTACAAGGATTACTATACATAAATAAAGAGGGAATTACATAAGTTTGCTAAGAGAGCTCACGGAGGAAGCTCAAAAATTCCGAGAAAATCTCCAAGACTTCTAATTCACAAAGCAACGTGAATTAGAATTAGGCAAGAAGGTAACGAATTTTGGGCAAAATTCTCATGCAAAGTTACACTGAGTAATAATAACGGGATTTGCAATTTTAAGAGAGCACGGTACAATCTTTCTCAAGTATATCATACGGATTTTTGCCTATTCCAGGTATGTTAAGGCTAATCATTTCTTCTTTGTCATGATCCAAGTAACGATACATAAACGTAATGCTATTCCATAAGTGGTTCTACTCTTAGCAATTAAGGATGCCTATGTTATTCATTCCTGTAAAAGTGATATTCAAGCATCTCTAAGTATGTTCCTAAGTCTCTAATGAGCTATTTGATAAAGATGTTAATGTTTATAATATAGTGATACATTCATCTTCATGCATTTACCACCGT
Source organism: Nicotiana knightiana (assembly GCA_005239525.1). Lineage (NCBI taxonomy): Eukaryota > Viridiplantae > Streptophyta > Magnoliopsida > Solanales > Solanaceae > Nicotiana > Nicotiana knightiana. The sequence goes on from ML437485.1 coordinate 33,669, forward strand.
GCTACGGCCAGTCGGACAGTTACCACCGGTTAGGCAATTATGTATCATTATTTACCACCGATTAGGAAGTCATGCATCATTATTTACCACCGAGTTACGGCCGGCTGGGCAGTTATACATTTACCATCGTGCTATGGTCGGTCGGGTAGTTACCACCGGTTGGGCAGTTATGTATTATTATTTACCACCGGTTGGACAGTCATGCATCATTATTTACCATCGAGCTACTACAGGTTGGACAGTTATACATTTAACACCGAGCTACGGTCGGTCGGACAGTCATGCATTTACCACCGCGCTATAGCCGGTCGGGCAGTTATCACCGATTAGATGCGCAGTCATGCATCATATAATATGGATAATAATATCAAAGAGCGCATTGTATATATATGAGTATAATAAGTATGCATATACGATGACACTTCGAAGATTCAGGTTGATTCTTATATGTCTTTAATTATTGTTGACTTATTGTTATGTTTCAGTTCTGCCTTACATACTCAGTACATATTCGTACTGACGTCCTTTTGTTGGAGACGCTGCATTCATGACTTCATGTATAAATAATCAATTTGACAAGCATTCATAGCAGAAGAGATTGCCATTCAGCAAAGGATTGGTAAGACTCCACCTCATTCGGAGTGTAGCCGAGTCTATGAGTCATCGTGTAAGAATTTTGCTACATTCTTACGGGTAGGCCGATGCCCTGTACTATTTGATTTCTAATACTCTTAGAGGCTTTGTAGACAGAGGTTCATTTTGTACAGTATGTCAGAGGCCTTGACGGCCCATATGTATTCATGTTTTAAGAACGATAGTTTATTGATACAATGTTCGCCCACTTACAGTTGTAAATTATGAGTTGTGGCCATGTTGGCCCATGATAGTTATAAAAAAAATGAGTCCAGCCAACTCGACCTATGTATGTTCTAGTTTTAGTCGAATGATCATGCGTTAAAGTAGGGTTCACTCGGGCTAGCTCGGCACCGGGTGCCAGCCATGCTTCCCCAGGTTTGGGGCGTGACAAGAACCCTCCATCGATACCTAGCCGATGTGAGCACGTATCGAGATATGTCTGCTCGATAATAGTGGGATATATCGAGGACATTAAAAGGGATTGCAACTGAGGGGGACAAAGTTGTACAGATCCCTTCTCCTGAAGAAAGCATTACCACCCACGTGGAAGGGTTTCTAAGTGTTTACACTTACCTTTTCACGTTGGGTCCCCTCGATCCAGTTATCATAGATTTCTGTAAGAGCTACCAAGTGATCCTCAGCCAAGTTCATCCCTACTTATGGTGAGTCGTGATTATGCTCCGATTCTTCTCCAGCAAAATTGAGGGGCTGTTGTTCACCCTCGACCATCTCATCAGGTTATACCGACCCCGGATTTTTTGAGGATTGATCAAACTGCAACGTCAAGAAACCAAGGTGTTGTTCTCGAGTATTGACGAGGATAAAGATTGAGGTGGATGATTCGGTTTGTTCAAATAAGGACCTGTGACCTTTTCTCGAAGGAAAAATGTCGTTTCCCGAGAAATGGAACACGGAGTGTAAGTAACACTTTACTCATTAGTTTCCATGTTTCTATTTTTTGCTTTATTTAACATCTTCATTTATCATGCAACGGCTGCTTGGATGCCTCGAGCGGTTCCTGAACTTGAGGACTGGGTTCGGAAGTTGGCCTCGACTTTCTCTTATGCTGAGCGTTGTTGGCGCGACTTGGCAAAAGGCAAATGGGAGGCAAAGAATCATGGTGAGTTTCTCTCCCTTATTTCCGAGGTGTTGGTCACATTTCCTTTTATTACTCAGTTTCTTTTTGTGCAGGCCTGGACAAAGACGCGGTCTTAAGGCCTCCGAGCAGCGAGGAAGAGGCTAAGTCCCCTATTCCGAGATCGGGGAAAGATAATAAGAGGAAGGGGGTCTCGGCGTCCGAGGACCCCAAACCCAAAAACGCTCCAGCTCAAAGGACTAGGAGGAAAGTTATTCCTCTTATTGTAAAGTCGGTACAACAACTGAGAGAAGAATAAGAAGACGAGGGTGATGACTCGGCGCTGGTGATTCGGGTAAGGAAGACCGCCGAGGCCACCCAGCCCTCAAAGTCGGTGGTGGCTACCGAGACCCTGCCTCGTGATGAGGAGGTTCCGAAGAAAAATTCGGGAAAAGCCCCCGAATCACCTAAGGTCGAGATCATCGCTCGCCCAAAAAACATACCAAAGGGGGATGGTTCTGAAACCCCCATAGTTGAACAGAGTGCCCCGAGCAACTTTCTCGGGGCAGTGACAGCATGTCACTTGCCTTCTATACCGGTTTTCTCCGAGGATACCATAAGGGAAGCTCGGTCTATAAGGACCCCAGACATAGACAGAGTCCCCAGTGAAGAGGATCCCTTTCTGGATTGTTTTACCGGGGTCGATGATGCCTCTGACCTCAACGATACGTCTAGCCTCTTCGAAGAGGCCCAACACCTTCTATCTTGAGTAAGTGTTAATTCTTTTTGTTGTAATTTTCTTTTACTTTACCTTCCTTCTATCTAATTTCTATTTTTTCTCATATAGGCTTTCTACAAGTCTCGGGCCGACCTGAACCAATGTAAGGCCGATCTCCAGAAGCTTTCGGAGGAGAGAAATGCTCTCAAGCTCCTCTGTGGGCAGAAGGATGAAGAACTCAAGGACCTCCGAGTTGACTTGGCCAAGGAGGAAGCCGAGTTGAATGAGTAGGTAACTGTTCTTTTGAAAAAATAGGGGCTCAATCCAAGGGTGGAAGCTAACATTTCGATGTCTCAATTGCAGCAGAAAATTGAGAGGATCGAACAATTCTAAGAGGAGGTCGATCAGGCTAAAGCTGACTGCCATAGGTGGAAGGAAAGCATGGACCGCTTTGCAGCAGAGAAAGATACCGCCTTGGCTCAGTTGTCATTGGCCGAAGTCCAACTTCGGAGTTCTAAGGAGAAGTGCTCGATCCAGGCTAAGAGAGTCGAGGAGATCGAGGCTGAGCTTGCTGAGGTCAAAGCGGGGGCCGAATAAACAAAGGTTGCAGCCGATAAGTCGATGGTCGTATATCTGGTTGATGTCGAGGTTGCCCAAGAACAATTGAGGGAGGCTGTTTATCGAGCTTAGTGGACTTCCGACCTCTCCAAATACCAATCACGGAAGGAGACCCTCGAGGAGATCCACGCTCGAGGTTTTGACCTTTCCGAGGAGATAGCACAGGCAAAGGTGCATGAAGTTGATGCCAGGATGCTGGCCTTTTCCGATGATAATGACGATGATGAAGGCAGCAAGAGCGGGTCCGATAATGGCGAGGGGCCTGAAGAAGAAGCTTCCCCCGAGGAAGGAGTCGCCCTCCAGTATAGCTGGGACTTGTACTTTTTTCTTTTCTTTTCTTTTATGTAGGACCTTTGTCGATCTTTTGTGCATATTTTTCTTCAAGTATATAAAAGTATTTCCCTTTTGAATTCCTTCTCAATTTTTTTCTTGTGATAACTTCAAATCTGCTTTGTGCCTTGTAAAATTTTAGCATACTTTATTATTTGTTCAAGACTTCGGATTCGGGCAATTTGACCGAAGTCATACTAATGCTTCTTTCATAGTCGAGTTCGAGTAAAACTCGAACTCGAAGTAATAGAACCCTTAGTTTCGTATAGAGTGAGCTCGAAGTAATAACACCCTTAGGTTTTCATTGAGTGAGAACAGATTCTCGAACTGTAGTCGAACGAGTTTTTACTTGAGCTCGAAGTAGTGAAACCCTTAGGTTCGAATTGAGTGAGAACGTATTCTCGAACTCTAAGATGTAATGGCCCTTAGGCTCTTTGAGTTGGGTCGATATGGCCTTAAAAGAATGGCTTTTCCCCCTTTTTCGACTTAAATACTTTATAAGAATTTTGTTATGCCTTAGCATGAATTTTTTACCCATTGGGTTTTTTGAGGGTTTAATATTGATCAAAACCTCTTTACATTTTATGCCTTAGCATGAATTTGTAAATAATTCGATACTTTTAAGGTTTTTCGACGGTTGATATTATCGGAACCATTTGATTATTTTTTCGAGGGTAGCCTTTTTTAGCCGTTTTTTCGAAGAATTCAAAGGTCTATTTTTATTGCAGGATTCAGACGTCTCAAAGCCACGCTGGTTTGGCCTTAGCCTTTGGGTATGTCTCTTGGGCTTATTTTCCCAATAACACTTCGAACTTGCTCAAAGTATTAGTCCCCGAGAATGATGGACTTGGACTATAAATCGAGGGTTGCCTCTTTGAGGCCTTATGATTTTGAAGTTAGATAGTTCGAACAAGTTTATTTTCGACGGCAGTCACCGAGTATGGGGTTGATCGCTCGAGGTGTAGTTGTACTTGGCCCTTGAGCCAGTTTTCACAAGAAAATGTAAGTATGGAGCTTGTAAAGTATAAATTTTCATTAAGGCCAAGATATCTGGTAAGGAAAAGTACTTCTTTGAATAGTTCATACATGCGTACATGTTTTGCCATTAGGGCTCGACTAATCTATATGGACACGGTTCATTCGGCCGCTTGGCCCGTTACATATTTTTCCTATCGAGACCCTTTTGACACGAAGTATTTTCCTTGAAAATATAACATCCGAGGGCGGTGCCCCCTATCACGACCTAATTCCACCTTAGGTCGCGATGGCGCCCAACGCCGCTTTTATGCAAGCCAACACTAATCAGCTAGTGAATTACATTTATTTTTACCAAAATATTTCCAACATTTACTTATCTTAAATTAAGAAGCATTCGAAAATAACAAATCATTAAGGAAAGTTAAATTGAAATGACCAAAAGAAGTCGAATTAAGTAAATACATTCCAAAAGAATGGTCTACCAATGTGTGTGCCAGGAACTAGTGTCACAAGTATGTGGGCCTCTAGTAGAATATACAAAAGAATATAACTACTCTATTGTCTAAAACAGAATAGACAACGAATAACAAAAGAGAGACTCCAACATGCTGCTGAACGCCATCAGAAAAGGAGCAGCTCACCGTGGAATCTCGATCCAGATATCAAGAACGCGCTCCGGACGAGTAACTAGATGCACCTGCCTCAAGTCCTGTACAGTTAAGTACAGAAGCGTAGTATGAGTACATAAATAATATGTACCCAGTAAGTATTCCGCCTAACCTTGAAGAAGTAGTGACGAGGCATCGACTTGACACTTACTAGGGTCAAAAATTATATTTAAGAATAAGTCTAAGCATGAATATCAAGATTTAATAGCAGAAAATGACAAGAAATGACAAGTCTTTCCATAAATGTATGTATTTCAGTTTCTATCATTTCAGTTGAAAATTTATTTTCCAAATCTTTTAAGCAGTTAAAGTAACGGAAAAATGCCAAGCAATAGCATGCACATATAATGCCTAGGACGTACGGCCTGATCCAACGAAATAATAAATGTACACTGCCGGAGGGTCGAACGGCGGGAACCATAGATGCATCTATTACCCTGCTCGTGAATCATACATGCAACACGGTCAAATATAAATAAAAGTGTTACCCCAATCGCGAATCACACATGCGATGCAGGTACTCATAGATACACACATTCAAACAGCCTATTCAAGACTTCATCAAGGGAAAATTATTCAAGAAATGACAACTTCTCTTTTGACAGTCAAGAAAGCGATGCTTAGTACTTTAGAAATATATTCACCAAGTTCTACACGATTTAAGCCTTTTAAGTTTATCAATAACATTTACAAGTACGATAAGGAAACATGCTTTTGGATCATAGACTACCTGGACTTAAGCATTTCAGTAGCTATGAACGGACTCTCGTCACTTCGTGCGTACGTAACCCCCATAAATAGTAGCACACAATTAATTATTTCACCTATGGGGACAATTTCCTATTATAAGGTTAGAAAGGAGACTTACCTCGTATCAAACCTACTTCCTGATTCAAGAATGCGCTCAAACCTCCACATTTGACGTCCAACAACTCGAAACTAGCCAAATATTACATAAACTAATCAATCTATGCTCAAAAGTTCATAATTCCACCATTTAAGTTATTACCCAAGCTAATTTGTAAGATTCCTAAAATTTACCCCCGGGCCCACATGCTCGGATTTTTGAAATTCTTAAAGAACGTTGTTACCCATAACCTTAGGATCAATAATATATAATTTTTACTAGATTCCATAACTAATTTAGTGGTTAAATCTTATTTTTATCAAAATCCTAGGTTTTACTCTAAACCCACAAGTTTCACTAATTTACATGTTGTAATCTACCCATAAACTATGTATTAAACTCACATGATGTAGGAATTACTTACCTCACAAAGCTAGGTGGAAATATCCCCTTTTAAAGGTCCCAAATCGCCCAAGAGTTGAGTGAAGTGAGTCAAAAATGACAAACTCCCGTATTAAATGAAGGCCACTACCTTCAGCGATTTTCGCATCTGTAGCGCGTGGACCGCACCTGCAGTCTCGCTTTTACGGACCATCATCCGCGTATGCGGAAAAGAGGGAGGGCTGGCTAGGGCCGCACCTGCAGACAGGTGAACGCACCAGCGGTCCCGCACATTCTTAGGCCGCATCTGCGCAACTTCTCCCGCACTTGCGGCTGCCCAACCGTAGGTGCGGTCGCACCAGAACTGGTGCACTAGCAGTTCATTTTGAGCTTGGACTCGACTCGTGCGATGTCCGAATGGCATCCGGGGGACCCCGAGGCCCTGTCCAAACATACGAACGAGTTCTAAATCATAAAACGGACTCGCTTGAACCTTCGTAACGCCCGAAACAACATTAAAACTAAGAATCACACCCTAACACCAACTAAAATAAACTTATGAACTTTAAGTTCTTCAATTTACTTCCAACATGCCGAAACATACTTATACTACTCGGAATGCTACCAAATTTTGCGTGCAAGTCCTAAATGACATTACATAACTATTTTAGGTCTCAGAATTCCATTTGGACCTCGACATCACCAAAACGCGTCCCAAACCACATTTATAGAAATTCTAAAACTTCAAGACTCATATTTTCACTATTTGGCGCCGAAACGATCATGGGTCATCCGAAACCCATTCCGAATATATGCCCAAGTCCAAAATCATCATACGAACCTATTAGAATCGTCAAATCCCGATTCCGAGGTAAGTTACTCAAAATATTGACCGAAGTCAAACTTGGCCTTTTAAGCCAACTTTAAGGAACCAAGTGTTCCGATTCCAACCCAAATTCTTCCAAATCCCGAACTAACCATCCTTGAAAGTCATAGATCAATAAAAGCAAGTACGAGAAGTATTATTTAGGGGCACAAGGTTCTAGAAAGAAAAATGACTGGTCGGGTCATTACACCCGCAGTATTTGAGGTTGATGTAAAGAGACCTCAGATACTCTAAGTCAGCACGAACAATGGTTGCCTCGTTAAAAACCTTGCCGGAAAAACCCATTTGGGATAAAAACCGGTCGAAGGGAAAAAGAGTGCAACACGTGCTTTAGGGTCCTAATATCTTCCTGCTTGATGAGCACTTCGATACCTTTGCTCGGACACCTGAAAATAGGTTAGTGTAAAATGTATATGAAAAGAAGAAGGTCATACCTTAACAATAATATCGTTTGAATAGTGAGATGTTCCAATTGTTTGGTAGTTTCTTGCCATTTATCGTGCCAAGCTTGTAGGATCCCTTTCCGATGATATCGAGGACCTGATATGGTTCCTCCCAATTTGGGTCGAGTTTTCCTTCATTAGGGTCACGAGTGCTGATGGTGACTTTTCTCAAGACCAACTCCCTGATTCTGCAATGGTGAATATTGGTCCTCCGATTATAATACCTTTCGATGTGTTATTTTTTTTGCGGCCATTTGAACGAGGGCTGCTTCTAGTTTCTCATCTAATAGTTCGAGGCTAGTATTTATAGTCTCGTGATTCGATTCTTCCGTTGTGTATCGAAATGTGGCACTGGGTTCCCCGACTTCGACCAGGATCAAAGCTTCGGAGCCATATACTAAGGAGAACGGTGTTGCCTCTGTACTAGGATTTGGTCTTTTTCGATAGGCCCAAAAGACTTCGGGTAGGATTTCTCTCCATTTTACCTTGGCGTCGTTCAATATCTTCTTTAGATTCTGAATGATGGTCTTGTTTGTCGATTCGGCCTGCACGTTTTTGCCTGGATGATATGGTGTCGATAAGATTCTTTTTTTTTTGTGATCTTCGACAAATTCTGTTACCTTGCTGCCGATGAATCGCTTTCCGTTATCACATAAAATTTCTTTTTCTGTGACTTTCTCGAAGTCATGTGCTACAACCCATTTAGAGAAATAGTCAGTCATAAACAAAATGAATTTAGCTTTACTTGGGGCTGATGGCAGAGGACCGATGATATCCATCCCCCATTTCATAAATGGCCATGGGGGATAGGACCGAATGAAGTTGTTCTCCGGGTTGGTGGATCATTAGTTCATACCTTTGACACTTATCACATTTTCAAATGAATTCTTTAGTGTCCTTCTACATACTAGCCCAATAGTACCATGCTCTGATGATTTTGTGAACTAGTGATTCGGCACCGGAGTGGTTCCCACAAGTACCTTTGTGAACTTCTCGTAGGACATAATTGGTGTCTCCTAGTCCCAAGAATACTGCTAACGGTATGTCGAAGTCCTCTTGTACAATGTTCCATCCTCAGCCAATGTGAATCGAGTAGCTTTTGTTCGTAGAGCCCTTGATTCCTTAAGGTTCGATGGGAGCTTTTTGTTTTTCAAATACTCAATATATTTATTCCTCCAATACCAGGTTAGGCTTGTGGAATTTATCTTAGCGTGACCCTCTTCGATTACTGACTTTGAGAGTTGAATGACAATCCCCAAGCTGATTTCGTCGTCCTCGACTGATGATCCCAGATTCGCCAGGGGCATCGGTTTCACTATTTTGTTCTCGAGGTACATGCTGCAAAGTCCATTCTTTAAAATGATGTAATGTCACCTGCAGCTTATCCAAATACCTTTGCATTCTATCCTCTCGAATCTCTAAGGTTCTATTTACTTAGTTTACTACCAGTAGGGAGTCGCATTTGGCTTCGATAACTTCCGCTCCCAAGCTTTTAGCTAGTTCGAGACATGTAATCATGGCCTCATACTCGGCCTTATTGTTAGTCAACTAAGAAGTTTTGATAGTTTCCTAATAGTGTCGCTCGTAGGTGGCTTCAAAATGATGCCTAGCCCGGACCCTTTCACATTCAAAGCACCGTCTGTAAAAATGGTCCACACCCCCGATGATTTACCCAATTTTAACAAAATTTCCCTTTCAACTTCGGGTACAAGGGTTGGCATGAAGTCGGCCACGAAGTCTGCCAAAATTTGAGACTTGATGGTCATTAAGGGTTGATGTTCTATATCGTACCCACTGAGTTCGACGACCCATTTGGCCAATCGTCCCGACAGTTCGGGCTTATGTAAAACATTACGAAGTGGGTAAGTGGTTAATACACATATTGGGTGACATTGAAAATATGATTTTAGCTTCCTAGAGGCGTTTATTAGAGCAAGTGCCAATTTTTCTAAGTGTGGATATCTAGTTTCTTCTTCTCCTAGAGTTTAACTTATGTAATAAACGGGAAATTACGTACATTGCTCTTCCCGAACTAGGACACCGCTTACCGCAATTTTCGATACTGCCAAGTATAAGTAGAGATTTTTATCTGCCTTTGGAGTATGAAGCATTGGTGGGCTCGAGAGGTATCGTTTTAATTCTTCTAACGCCTATTGGCATTCCGGGGTCCAGGAAAAATAGTTCTTCTCTTTGAGCAGTGAGAAGAACCTATGGCTTCGGTCTGACGATCTCGAGATGAATCGACCTAATGTAGCTATCCACCCTGTCAGCCTTTGTATGACTATAATGTTGTCCACGACGGTGATGTCTTTGATAGCCTTTATTTTATCGGGGTTGATCTCGATCCCCCCATTTGATACTATGAAGCCGAGGAACTTTCCCGAACCGACCCCGAAAGCACATTTCTCGGGGTTGAGCTTCATGTTGTATTTTCTCAGTATTTTGAATGTTTCCTGCAAATGTGCCAAATGGTCCTCTGTGCGCAGGGACTTAACTAGCATATCATCAATATACACTTCCATTGACTTACCTATTTTTTCTTCGAACGTTTTATTTACTAAGCGTTGGTAGGTAGCACCTGCGTTTTTAAGCCCAAAAGGCATTATGTTATAGCAATATGTTCCATACTTAGTGATGAATGAAGTCTTTTCTTAGTCTTACGGGTTCATTTGGATTATATTTTCCCGGAATAGGCGTCGAGAAAACTAAGGATCTCATGGTCGGATGTGACATCGATCATATAATCAATGTTAGGCATAGGAAAAGAATCTTTGGGGCATGCCTTGTTCAAATCCTTATAATCTATACACATCCTAAGTTTGTTCCTTTTTTAGGGACTACGACTATATTGGATAACCATTGGGGATATTTTACTTCCCGAATAGATTCTATATTGAGAAGGTTAGTTACCTCGTCCTTGATGAATGCGTGTTTTACCTCAAACTGGGGCCTTTTCTTTTGTTTCACTGGCCTGAACTTCGGGTCCAGACTCAATCAATGTGTTGTTATCTCTGGTGGTATCCCTGTCATGTCTAAGTGGGACCAAGCAAAACAATCCATGTTATCAATAAGAAATTTAATAAGTTATTTCCTGAGTTCGGGGGTTAACCCTGTTCCCAGGTATACCTTTCGCTCTGGCAGTTACTCGATCAATATAACATGTTCCAGCTCTTCGACTGTTGACTTAGTGGCGTCGGAATCTTCGGGAACAACGAAGGTTCTAGGGATCCAATAATCTTTGTCTTATTCTTCCTCTATTTCCCGCTTCTCCGATTCAGTCGAGGCTGGTGGCTGTGATTACTATTTGGATTCCTGTCTTTTCTTTGACATCCGATCTCTTCGATGTCGACAATGCCGATATCAGTATAACCTCATCGACTGCGAACATTTCCTTTGCAGCATGCTACGTATACTATTTTCACCTCGTTTGGTGTAGGGAATTTTATCATTTGGTGGAGAGTCGAAAGGGACTTCCCTCATATTGTGAATCCAGGGCCTTTCGAGTAACGCGTTGTACCTCATGTCGCCCTCGATTACGTGGAACTTTGTTTCTTGAATAGTTTCGGCCATGTTTACTGGTAAAATGATCTCTCCTTTAGTTGTTTTATTGGCCATATTAAAGCCGTTCAGGACCTGAGCTATGGGCACGATTTTGTTTTGTAGGCCGAGCTGCTCCACGGCCCTCGATCGGATGATATTTTCCGAGCTACTTGGATCCACTAAGATACGTTTATCTTGAAATTTATTTAATAAGATAGAATTTACCAGAGCGTCTTTGTGAGGTTGAGAAATTCCTTGTGCTTCCTCATCGTTGAATGATACGGTGCCTTCTGGAACATAATCTCGGGTCCGTTTTCCCCTAGTAATTGATACCTTAGTGCGTTTGAACACAGGCCCTTGTGGAATATCAACCCCACCGACGATCATATGGATCACATGCTGCGGCTCTTCCTATTCGTTTTTCCTGTTATTGTCCCTTTCTCTGAAATGATTCTTAGCTCGATCACTTAAGAACTCTCGAAGGTGACCCTCGTTGAATAGACATGCTACTTCCTCTCTTAATTTCCTGCAATCCTCGGTTCTATGGTCATGTGTGCCGTGATACTTACACATCAGATTGGGGTTTCTTTGGGAAGGATTGGTTTGTATGGGCCTCGGCCATCTGGTATCTTTGATTCTTCTGATAGCCGATACAATACCTGATGCGTCGACATTAAAGTTATATTCCGACAATCGAGGTGCCTCTGTGGGGTTGACATGCTTATCAAAGCCATTTTTGCTCATAAGTCCCGAGAACTTTGTCCTCGATCATTTCTTCGGTCATTTAGGATGGTACTGCATCCAGGGCCGCCGTTCCTGCGATTTGCGATGTATGGTTGATATCGGTCTTTGTTCGACCGAGGCTTCCTATCGATGTCCCTCTGATTTCTGGATGCGGACCTGTTCGGATATACGGAATCAGAGGGAGTTCCTAATTGGTCATCCTCGACCCTGATCTTCAATTGGTACCGATTATGTACATCAGCCCAGGTCACCGCCAGATATTCGATCAAATTTTTCTTCAGTTGACGTGATGCTATCGAACTTTGTTCATTCAACCCCTGAGTGAAAACTTGAACATACCAATCATCTGTGACTGTTGGCAATTTCATGTGTTCCATTTGAAATCGGGACACAAACTCCCTAAGCATTTAATTATCCTTCTGTTTTACTTTGAAAAGGTCCGATTTCCTCGTCGCAACGTTTATGGCCCTGGCATGTGCCTTTACGAAAGAATCCGTTAACATGGAAAATGAGTCAATGGAATTTGGTGGTAGATTGTGGTACCAAATCATTTCCCCCTTCGATAGAGTCTCCCCGAACTTCTTCAATAAAACAGATTCGATCTCATCATCTTCCAAATCGTTACCTTTGACGGCGTATGTATAGGAGGTGACATGCTCGTTGGGATCGGTTATCCGAAAATACTTAAGTATATACGGCATACGAAACTTTTTGGGAATGGGATTTGGAGCCGCACTTGGAGGAAACGACTCCTGTACAAATTTTTTCGAATCCATCCATTTCAAAATTGGCGGCGCCCCCGATATCTAATCAACTCGGGAGTTGTATGTTTCCACTTTCTTTTCATTTGATTTAATTTTCTTCTCTCGCGACTCAATTCGTTTGATGAGCTCCTCGAGCATTTTCATCATTGCAGGATCAGTCCCCGATTCATTATTATAAGACCTCTATGGTACTGGCTCGGTACGGGGGGTGGCTTCCGGTTCGACCCCACTCGGAGTTCTATGTTGATTTTGTAGCTGTGCAATAGCAGCTTGTTGAGCCTGTAGCATTTCGAATATTACCTGGAGACTGACTCATCCATATCTTCCGCCCTGTGCACCTTGGCCACCAGATCATCCTTCTCTGCGTACATTCCCTTCGGGGTCTACGCCCAGGTTCGCATTCAAAGTAATGTGCAAACTGACGTCGACTGGGTTGGCAACTAGTGCTCCCTCGAAATCATCTTTTGGCACCTCGACCCCTGGAGAAATTACATTGTCATTTTTCCCGTGAAATCCGAGGCCATTGTCACCATGGGTGGGTGCGATTTGTGAGTTTGATGAGCTTTTGACTTGAAAGCAAAAACACTTGACAAGGACAAGCGTAAAACAGTGTGTGTTATCAGAATCAAAATTGAATAATCATTATTATCCTTAGCCCCACGGTGAGAACCAAACTGTTTACCCTAAAATTCGGATAACAATTAAACTTATATTGTGATTTTAAGAATATGTGATTTCACTCAATACCAATTAATAAGCTAGAAAATTAATGAATTGAATTGAACTTTAAAATTAACCAAACTAGTGTATAAGCTAAACTTCAACCTCGAATTGGAGTGATCTCGAGGTGGTTGTGTAAGAGCAATAAATGATGAACAACTCAGATGAACAGTAAGTAAAGTAAATTGCAAGAAAGAAACGATTGTATATTTTTTTATCTGTGAATAATGATGATTACAAATGAATGGAGTTCCTCTTCGTACAGTAGAGGAATCCTAATTAAGGTATAATTCTAATTACAGTAGGAAATCGTATAAACAACTGATTAACCGCTATAGATTTGATCCGTTCCGGAATTCACGCCACGATCCTCGACCAATCACGAATATCTCGCTCTTCATGTTACAACGCTATCTCGATATTACTCAAAGTCTATCTCTTCTGACCTCGATTGATATCGATATCGATCTCGAGAGATGCGATTTCAGACTCGACTTCTCAGCTCTTCGATGCAATGTTCTAATCTCGATCAAAACATGAAATCGAGTAGCCCCAATTTCTACCGTATACAAATATCAAATACGAATATGAATAAAAAAGGTGCCTCTATATTTTAATTGTCTATTAAAAAGTTTTGAACAATTGGCACAACATAAATCTTGACAATTTCAAGTTAAATACGAATTTGGATCTATTTTCTTGCCGCTTCATGTAGCCACCTCGGATACACGAGGTAAAACGTTGTCATCTCTACGGAGGACAAAAGAAAAAAGGAGACAATCATTGATTGATTTGATTTAAATTATTTAAACGACGACGTTGACATAGTTGACGTGTTCACACTTCAGATGTGGACTAACCGCACTTGATGGACCCGCGCAAAAGTTTTGGACTAACTGACAAGTAAGTGACGTGGCAGTGACACCTCCCTCCGAATGTTGACTCAGTGCTGATGCGGTGGTGGCCGGCGCGTGTTGAAGCCGTTTGAACGGCGCGTGTGGAAGTCTTATTTCCAGCTTCCTTTGGACTGATCAGAATTTGCAAAATATGCCATGGTATAATTTTTTTTTTTTTTGGAATTCCCACCCGGTATTCGGTACCCTCATTAGAACTCAACTATATTCGGGTTTGCGTCCCGTAGGGCTCCATTCGGGAGAAAGCGCTCCCTGGTTTAAGTTACACGCATAAATAGTGCAAATTTTTGTAATTACTTTAATTTAATTAGGCGTGACATACTACTATTAATTTTTCAAGTTATCATATCAATGTACACTATCATTTTATCATCAGGTTAAGTTATTTGCAATAACATAATAACATGATATGATCAGTAACGGACTCAAAATTTTATGCAAGCGAGTTCAATTTTAGAAGTATATAACTTTAGCAGTAAAATAGTATATGTCAAGTGAGTTCAAATAAATATTTATACAAAATTTATACAAATTTAATCCTAATTTATACATATATACAATATTTTCTGGTGAAACAAATTCAGTTGACCCGCTAGTCATCACTTGGGGCCGATACTGAATATGATACCCTAAAGTGTTAATTCATTATATTGTTAATGCATATATAACTAAAACACTTATTGAGTCTTATGCACACACTGAAATTATTTATCAGAAATTATTATATAAAAATCTCCCCTTTTGTCACTGCTTATAACTTAATTCTAACTATAAAGCTGCCTAGATCGGCGGGTATTTTGTAGAGCTACTCGTATATTAGCTTAGTTTCTAGAACAATAACAAAAATCGAAGATTGATTATGACCAAAAAAAAAGGAAAAAAAGAAAGATTGATTGTGACAACGAAGAAATTAAATAATACAAGCGTCATCATCAATATTTCTGGTTGATGTGAAAATGCATACTTTTCTGGGCCTGCTTAGAACATGTTGAAAAAGTTTACTTAATCGTTTCACGCAACCTACTCTTCATACCCGTAGAGGACATCCGTCTCAAACCGCAAGAACTTTTTAAAATCCATTTGCACGTAACCAATTCATCAGAACTCAATAATTAGTTCGTCTTTGGGTCTGGCTTTCCTTGCTTGACTCTTCATTGTTCCACTGAATCAGGTACTCGCTACCAAAGTTTTGAGGTACACTACACCGGGTATTTTATATTTTTCAAAAATGTATTCAAGAAAATAAGTCATTTCCTATGTTTGGTTGCTATAAAGTATTTTTTAGAAAATTATTTTTCCCAACCAATAGGAGAAAAATGACTTCTATATATTACTTTTGGCGGAAGTTATTTTTCTTTCATAATAGTGAATAATGTTTAACTCCTAACTAGTACTATAAAACTCTACTCATAAAGTAAAACAACTTTAAGAATTTTTAACTACTAATAAACATATAATCATAAGTTGTAATAATTAATAAATTGATAAAAATTTCTTAGTAAAAAATAAACCTAGATAGGACAAAATATTTGAAGAGAAACAAACATTAACACTACCAGAAAATAGGCATATTACAACGGATTCTATAGCTACAGTTGTATAGCCATTGCAATAGATCATCTATGGCAACAGTTACAATCATTGCATTAGCCTTTCCACCCTATTGAGACAGTTCCAAGAAAAATCGTTACAATAACACAATAGCCGTTGCAATAGATCAATCTACGGCGACGATACAGTAACCGTTCCAATTTATTCATTTGTGGCAACGGTTATTTGGAATAATAGGCTATTGCGACGGTTTCATTAAATATTTTCCCTCTTTTAATTTTATTAAACTCGATTTTACCTTCTTTTTTTCCGTGCTTAGTCCTTTTCCTTATTCCTCTAATTCGTCTCTTAAGTTTAGAACATATCCATTCCCTTCTATTATCCTCGACCCTTCAAACCCTAACCCCTTCGGCAAGTCACCAGGCAGTCCGTCAATGCTCCAACAAAGGCTACCGAATTGCTTCTCTAGTATACAAATCTCACGCATAGCCTAGGGTAAGTAATTTAACGGCAGCGACAAAGATTTAGCATTTGGATCCTGTGAATTCTTACTAGTTGATGTGAGACCACAAAGTTTTTTGTGCTTGGGTAAGTTATCAATATTGTTTTGAATTTTTCCCCCTGCAATTTTACCTAATTTTGTACCCTAACTGTGTGGGTGAAAAAAGTAATTGGGGTTTTCCAAGTATATTATCTTATTAGGGTTTCCTGATATATACTCCAAGCCAAGTCATACACTTTATTTGCAAGTTTGTATGTTTGATTGAAGTTTACTCTTGAGCTTTTAGAATTTATTATGTTGTTTCTGTTAGGTTACTATCCTTTGAGCTATTTTAATATAGAGAAGTTGTAGAGTAATTGGTTATAGTTTCAAGGCTTAATTAATGGTAACACCCAAGAGAAATATGTTAGTAGCATGTTAAATTAAATAGTATCGAAGTCCTGGGTAGTAAAAAGTGGGATGCTATATTTCCAGGATTGAGATTCGTAAATATGTTAATAGATTCTATTCTAAATTTTTTAGGGGAAATCTGTTCCATAAGTGCTTTAAACAATGCTAGAATTTTTGTGCTCGGAAGATGTTAGAAAATATTTCATAATGAATACCTTTGAGTGTCCCAAACAAATATAGATGCAATTTACTGGAAAGGCTAATTGCAACTCTCGAATTTTGTTTGAATTAATATTGCCTTCTCTCATTTGTATATCAACTTGAAGAGATAAATATTCATGCATTGCACAAACAAGCATCAACTTAATAATTAATCTGGTAAATATAACAATGATAAGCTTTAGTAGTTGTCGTTTATGAGGCAGAAGTTTCGAAGCTTACTGTGTTTTCAAGGAATTTGATAGCATGGCTCAGCTAGTAGATTTTAGTCTTCTCCACTTCTTATAATCTATGGCCTCCCAATTTCTGATGCTTTCTTCAGTTATCTTTATGTGTCACTGTTGGTGACTTTGGTCTTATTACTTTGTGCATTTCACTTTTATTAGTTAATTCTAAACTGATTATCCGCTAAAAGCTCTGGTTTAATTGTTTATGAGCTCTTTGAAGAAATCTATAAACTGGGTTTTTAATGAATTATTATGGCACTATTAAGAAAGTTTTATAAAATTGGACTTGTTTTCTTGAAGAGCTTCCTCTAAGACATGTTCCAAGTGACGGTAAGTTGTTTTTCATTTGATTGTGTCAATAATTGTGCCATTGGACTTATTTTCTTTTCTCTAATACATTCTTAATGTGTGAACGAAATATATCTAAAAAAAGGACAGCCCGATGCATTAAGATCTTCGAGAAGTATGTCCAAGATCCTAGGCATATTGAATTTCAGGTATTGTTGTACCTTATTTTATTTGCCATTAGAATTTGACGTCTCATAGATGTTGGACATTACATTTTACTAGTCCTCATGAGTTGTTGTCTATGACTTTTTATACATACGAATGTCTAAGTTATGGATTTATGTTTTTCATTTTTAACACATTCACATACTTATTTTTCTTCCAATACTAGAACTGTAATGAGCCTACGAATATTGCATTCTTGCTAATATTTAGGTGCATAAATGTCTGCGTCCAGTCTCAGATTTTATACAGAAGATAAAGCTTGCAGTGATATCATATCCAACTCAACTTTAGATCAGCTTTTAATTTTAAGGGGCCTAATTAGTGGTTTCCTTCTTCTTTTTCCTATTGCAGGAATCTCCAAATTCAGCTCAAATGGTAGAAAAAATACTGTAAGTAGAGTACTAAACTAAGTGCTGAAATATTCATTAAGGTTTTGATGTCATAGGTAATTAAATAATGTGGTTTGTTGTTTGATCAAGTAGATAAGGCTTTTTATTTACATTCTAATAATATTCAAAGTTGTTATTCAATTTGTCGAATGAGTAATTCCAAGTTTCCTGATCAACACATGCTAGATTATTGAAAATTTTGAGACATAGAAATATCTATTTCACAGTTTAAAGGAGCTGGTAGTAGTGTTTTAAATTTTTTCCAAGGGAATGAGTATGATGTTTGAAAACCTATTTTTTATTATACTCACTATGCTTTAGGTGATTTGCTTAGTTAGAACCCAAGATTTATATATATGATATTAGCTCAAGTCTAGGTAGCTCAAGTCTAGGTAGAATTCTGCTTGAAATGGTGTTCTAGTGTCATGACCCAAGTTCTCCCTCCGGGCATCTGCGGCAAAGGGGCCGCACCTGCGTGAGCGCGCCTGGGGATACCTGTCTGCTTTTGTGGTCCTTCACCACATCTGCGATTCTCCGTCGCATCTGCGGGCATCGCAGATGTAGAACTAACGCGCACCTGCAATCCCAGCCTGAGCTTCCCAAATCCGCTTCTGCGCTTGCTTCTCCGCATTTGTGAGCCCGCACCTTCGGTCTCCCTACTGCAGGTGCGAAAATACCAATTGTATGAAACTTCAGCAATGACCTAAGTTCAAATTTCAACCCGTTAAGCATCTGAAACACACCCGAGGCCGCCGGGACCTCAACCAAATGTACCAACAAGTCCTAAAATACCATACGAACTTAGTCGGGTCCTCAAATCACCTCAAACAACACTAAAATCACGATTCATCCTCCGATTCAAACTCAAAGAACTTGAAACTTCCAAATTCGACAACCAATGCTGAAACCAACCAAATCATGTCCGATTGACTCCAAATTTCGCACACAAGTCATATTCAACACTAGGAACCTACTCTAATTTTCGAAATCGGAAATCGATCCCGATATAAAAAATTTCACGACTGGTCCGAATCTCCAAAAATTCGACTTTCGCTATATCAAGCCTCAATGAGCTACGGACCTCCAAAACATAATGCGGACACGCCCCTAAGTGCAGAATCACCTAACGGAGCTAACAGAATTGACAGAACTCCATTTCGGAGTCGTATTCACACCGTTCTGACAACGGTCCAAATCCTAAGGCTTAAGCTCCCGTTTAGGGACTAAGTGTCCCAGAACACTCCAAAAACCAAAACAGAGCCTCCCGACAAGTCACAATAGCAGAAATAGATATAGGAAAAACAGTTAATAGAGGATCGGGGCTCTAACTCTCAAAACGACTGGCCCAATCGTTAAATCTAGAATGCAAAGTGAAAGAAAAAGTTGAACATGTCTTTTCATAGTGTATTAAGTTTTGGGTTTGAACAGTGGAATCTTATGTCATTACCTATCTTAAAAAATTCATTGGTGATTTGACTTTTTTGATTTGAGAATCTACGAAATTGGGTATGAAACAACTAACTATCTGAGTTCTTTTAATTATTGTTATGTAATCAAATGCGCTAAAAATTGATATTTTTTGTTTTATGATATTGTAGGTGAAACATCAAATGAAAGGGTAGACAAGCAGTGAAAACCATACTTAGAAATATTGGTTGATCGTTTCTAGACGTTTAGATGTTCTAGGAATTTTTTGTTTAGAACTCTGTAAACTTATATACGACAACTCTTGAACTGTCAAATGATAGTGTATGTTTTGCTTTTATTTATTTATGGATAATACTGGTACTAGTTAAATATTTTGAAATATATTTTTATTAATGTGTAGTTTCTTTTTGCGATTTATATAAATTTCAGAGTATTATATTTTGTTATGTAGGTAACAATTATTTTAATAACCATCAAATTGTTGCAATGACCTAAAAACTGTTGTCGCAGCTCCAAACGACTGTTGCCACAACTCCTAATAACTGTTGCCATAACATTACAAACCGTTCCAATAGGGTAACGTAACAACTTGAAAACCGTCCTATATGAGTAAATAATCGTTGCAATGGTATGCCTATGACAACGCCCCATAAACCGTTGCGACATATTGGCCTATGGTAACATTTTAACAACCGTTGCAAGAAACTGTTGCAATAAATATATTGGCACGGGATTTGATGGGACGCCTCTATAACCGTTACAAAAGGTCTATTGTAACGATTTTACTTTCTACTGCAACAATATTCAAGCCGTTGCCATAGGCCTTTTTTCTGGTAGTGTTATACACTAAAAATTGATATGTTCTCATTTATTACATAGAGTTGAAAGATTAATACACAATCACATAGATATAAATATGCAATGGAGTAGAGAATTTGCTAATCTTACATAGCCAATGAGAATTGTAGACTTGAAGAGGCGGAGGGGAGGGGAAGGGGTTAGGTTGAAATAGTACTTGAGGCAGTGAGTATTGATGTAAGATCAATTTTGTTCTAAAAAAGAATATTTTAAGAATAAAATAGTAAAAATTTTGGTCAAACTTAAGTGCTTATAAGCTAAAAATTCATAAGCTGGGGGTGATCAGCTTATGGCTTTTGGCTTATTTCTGACTTATAAGCACTTGACTTATAAGTACTTTTAACTTTACCAAACGCGTAGATAAGCCGAAAAGTGCTTGTAAGCTAGTTTGACAAGCTTATAAGTTTAGCCAAACACCTTCTTAGTCAGGGATCTATCGAAAATAGTCTCTCTGTCTTCTTAAAAGAAAGGGTACTGCATACACTCTACCCTCCCCAGAGCCCATTTGTGAATCTACACTAGATATACTATTGTTGTTGTATATCGTTTTCCAGATTTTTTCCTTTTATATATCTAAAAAAATATTTCGATGAAGCGATGTCACGTGAAACCGTTTAGGCGTCGGTGCATCCTCCCCAGGAAACCTACTAGAAATATTTGCGATCCACGAGTCAATCCTAAGGGACATCCAGCTGAATTTCTCGTTCTTTTTAAGTTTGTGACTTGCAGCCTACTTGGCCAACCTTCTAAAATCAGTTCATTTTGGGAAGTGTTTGCCTAATTAATTTGAAAAACTCTTTTAAGCAGTAATTACTGTTTGATCAAAATTTTGAAAACTACTTCTAAGTGTATTTTTCTCGAAAGTACTTTTTAAAAAAGTGCTTTCGATGGAAAGCTACTTTTTCTGCTTCTCCTCAAAAGCACTTTTTTCCATTTAAAACTTGGCTAAACACTTTAATTTTTGGTCGAAAATACTCTGACAAAAAAAAAACACTTTTGACCCAAAAAGAACTTGACCAAACATGTTATTAGTGTGATTTCAAAGAACATTTCCTGACTTGATATAGTTAGGAGTTAGAATACATGTCCTAGAAGAGCTTGGCTTGCCCCAGTGTCTAATTAATTTTCTTGTGGTCCAAACCCGTAGTCTTTAAGAGATAGAGACATATATCCTAATTCTTATGAATTGTGGAAAATTTGTGTTATTTTCAATGTACTATTCATCCGTCAAATTCAACAACAAAAAATTAAGTGGATTAGTCAAAAAAAATATAATGGTGATTCAGCTGTGCTCTTTTGTCCGCCACTCTGCAACTTGTCAAATACTCATGCGAGTAACGCGGGCATTAACAATAATATTAAACAGATTTAATTTTAAAGTAGTACTTCCTCTGGTCATTTTTTGAACTTTTTTTGGTTGTTCAAAATAAGTGTTTTTTTTAGAATTCAAGAATGAATTAATTATTTTTTTTCTTCATTGTTCTTGGAATAAATAGTGTTGGATTGTGTGTTAGGAGTGTTTACGTGAATAGATAATAAAGGTTAATATGATTAATTTCATTGCTATTTAATGTTAAAAAGTAAATTTCTTAATTTGTATGAAAACGATAAAAAATCACTTATTTTGAATCGGAGGAAGTACAGGACTCTCCTGCAACATGTTCTTGCTCCCAAACAGACAAGACTAACGCAGATTTGACTGATTAATTAGGTAGTCATTAATTCCCATCACAATAATATAATGAGCAAGTTATTTTACCTTAAGATTTCAGCAAGAAATTAATGAGGTCAATGAATTTCTTTATGTCAAGGTTAGTTCAGCGACTGAACTCAATAAATTAAAGCGGGCGGGCATTACTAGCTCTTACTTGTTAGGCTTATTCAAACTGCCTTTCTCACTTTCTTTTTTGTTGTCTTTTCGCTACTTGAGACTTTGATTTCCATCAAATCAATTATAAGTTTTGAATCAAAGTTAGTGAATTTGTCGAACCCGTAATTACAAGATTAGCTCCGCCCCTGACTACTATAAGAATCTGATCTACATAAAATAGAAGAATAAAACACTTGCATGGGACATTATTAACGTATTTGAAAGAAATGAGTCTTGTCAAGCGGCTTATGTTGAATAAGCTATGAGTTAGTTATTTTTCAGCTTCAATAATTAGCTATCTTTTATGAATGGCATCTACTTTGACAGACATTAGGATATAAAGAACAGTTTTGGATCGGCTAATTATCAGTGGAAGCCATTATATTAGTAGTAGATTCAAGTTGCATTATTAGAGAAATTTTCACAAATCACTATTGTTTAGTGATTATTTGGTAGTTGTAGTTATCATTTACTATATTATTTTCTATAGCTATGTTTTCAGACTTTTTAGAGTGTATTCGATGTATTTAAGCTACTGTATTCATGAATACAGTAGCATTTCTAGGCGTGAAACAGGGGATTATAGCTAGACAAATTTTTGTATTCGAGTGTATTCGACTGTATTCATGGCGTGAAACATGGGATTACAACTGGACATACGACTGTATTCACGGCGTGAAACAGAGGATTACACTGTTTTTAAACGAAAGTGAATCAATTAACATAATAGACTCCTAATATAACTCAACAAACTCAATTATAACATACAAATTTTATATTTCCAGTTATAAAAAAGATTCTCAACCGAAAAACACCCCAAAAACATAGCAATCTTCAAAGAAATTATATAATACATCTGAATACATAAATTATATTAATTAAAAAAAAATATATGAATACATTCATGGAATATAGCGAGACAGTGAATACAATGAAAAAAATACATAGAATACAATGGGATACATTGAAATACAATGAAAAAAAAATAATGAATACAATGAAATACATAGAATACAACGAGATACATTGAAATACAATGGAAAAAAAGACAATGAATACAATGAAATACATGGAAATACAGCGAGATACATTGAAATATATTAACAGAAAATTCAAGTTGCTCAGCCCCCAACTCCGATCCGTCGTTTTTGTTCAAGAACAACCCTAATGTCGTCTCGTTGAAGCAACATCAATATCCAGTCCTCGGCCGCCATCGTCGTTGCCTCCGGTTGCCGACGATTAGATTGGATACCCATTTGTTTCAATTGAAATTTAGTACAAGTTTTCAAACAGTGATATATCATTTTGCTTCTTCTCTAAAATAAAATCTAATTTGTGCTTATCCCCTTGTTGAATAAGAACACAATACGGGAAAATAATCTCCTTTAAACACAAAGATATGTTTACGTGGAGATTATACAACATAAAAAATAAAAATCAAGATTTAATAACCTCAAGAACTGATGCTTGAAGTGACAAGGAATGCTTAACATCACCAATATGAAGAGTGTGTTCACCTACAGGAATTCTTCGAACACCAATCCGGCGGAGGAGAAGACATCGGGAAGTAGAGAGAGAATATATATAGAGTAGGGGATAGGAGAAATTTAAGGGGATATGAAAGAGAAAAATAATATAAAGCTTATTTTATGGCTTAAAGGTAGGAGGTGATTATAAATAGATATTTGGCTATAAAAAACCAAAAGATAGCTATAGAATATAATTTTTTAAAAGAATATTTATTTAAAATAAATAAGGTATCAACCTTTGCTATAAGAAGTAACTGGATATGATCATTAATTGAACTCCTTGCATTATTAGAACAGTATTTAACAAATGAGTACACAAGGATTTGCTTTCTTTTCCTTCCCATATTAAGAATAATGTTATACTCCCTCCGTTCACTTTTTTTTGGCATGTATATTAAAAATAGATTTTCATTTTTACTTGTCACTTTACGCATATCAAGAAAAGACCGAATTTTTTTTTCCTGTTATACTCACAGTATTTATTACTCATATTTCAAATCATTTTTCTCAAGTTTAATAAAAAATGCATCAATTGATATGAATATCATGATAAATTATGCACTTCATTTATTATTTCTGAAGGTGCATGAAAAGTCAAAACGTGCTAAGTAAAAGTGAACAGAGGGAGTAACAATTTATTTGGATTTTTTATAGCGCATGTCAAACATCAGAGGGCAAATATGATAAAATCTCACATGTATTGCGACCTATTGGATGTCTTAATAATTCACTAATTGCCGTCTATAGTATGGCTCTTTCGATGTTAAAACAGTACTAATAGAGTTTCTAAAGCACCAAGAGCCAAATTTCTGGTTTTCCTTTTGTTAGTTTGGGTATTCTAGCTTATTTATAACAGTGACTTTACGTGGTCTGGTGCAGAATTTCTGATCTTTTTGTTCAAAAATACAAAAGCACACGTGCATGTGCATTAATTAAATTGCCTAAGGTTTTATTTAGACCAAGTCATCAAGTTGACCTGAAGATTCCAACAGCTTAAGATTTTTAATAACTTTTTCTACATATTAGGAATGAGCTGGAATTCACGTTAGCTTGAGCCTGTTTCATTTGGCCGAAAAGACTTCACAATTTGTTATCACGTACTCACGTTTTTCAGGTACACTATCAAACTTTTCAATTCTTGTTTTCCCTTCTTACATTGTGAACCATAAACAACTATCCAAGTTGCTTTTTTTTTTCTTTTTCTTTTCTAATTCAGTATTTAGTATTTGATTTGAGGCCTTTCTAACTTGAATTCGTGCCACGTTAATCGTGTTAAATAGGAAAAAGCTTTCCATTAAATTTTTTTTTCATTCTCATGACTCGAACACTCAAGACCTTTGACAAGGGCAGAATTTCTTCCCATCCCACTACAACCCTCTATAGTTATACAAGTTGCTTTCATTTGCACGTGAAAGTGTAATATCATTCGTTTCATCTACTGCAACATTTCCTCATGGGCAAATTCAGTTGTCTTTCTTAAATTAACTTTAGTTCCGAACCAAGAAAGAGACGGATCGGAATATAAGTGACTAAATTCATTGCACAATTTTGGACAACATGCATCATCTGTGGTCCTCGTAAATCATAATCAAGACCATATAATGAAAGCAAGACGAATATGTACAAATTTAGGTACTATGAATAACGTCAAACAATCAGAGTAAAAGTCTCTCAAAGTAGTGCAAAAATCCATGTTATTTATTTTCTAGGGACCCTCTCAAAATCTGGACCAACTTGTTGCTTATTTCTTTCTCGGAAAATTTTATGTTCAACATGGAATTAAGAAAGAGAAAGGAAGCGTATTTTCACTGATGAAAAGAGGTATAAAAATAAAGAAAGCTTTAAGAATTGGAGAACACCTGAATGGGATAGAAATCAGTTGCCTAATTAATTAAGCAAATTTAAACATTTGGATAAGAAGGTTGATTAAATAATAAAGCAAGTTGAATAACATAAAGCTATTTTTTGCATTATCATATGAAACTTAGATTATATAAGAATAGTGGAATATATATATATATATGGAAATTTAGCTACAAGATAACTTCACTGACAAGTCCATCAAGAGGGAAAGTTTCTATTAAGTGACTCTACGTACTCTTGACTGGGACTCTTATATTTTTCCTTTGCAATTTGCCCATGTGCTCTTCTCTTGTTTTTTCCTTTCTATGTCTGCCTTGCCAATTGCTATTTCCATGCATGAAAAAATATATTTTTGGTGTCAGGACCCAGTTTCACTCTGTCTTAACAACTTGGTTGTTACATATTGTATTGTATCGTATCATATTATCATTTTAAATATAATATTTATTTTGAATATTACTTATATTTTATTGTATCATATTATTAAATTCTTCGTTACGTAACGACGAAAAATGTCACTTTATGGAATGACGAAATAGGTGTGGCGGCGGTTTTACCTTGTTTTTTCCTCTCATCTTGCCCTTCCTTATTATTAGATAATCATATTTTTTCCTTACCCTTTTATATAATAATTCTACTCTATATATATTTTTTTTCTTAGTAATATTGCCATTTTATTCTTTATGTTAGTGCATAATATCATGAAACGACGGCAAACGATATAATTTATTCAAATATTATATTTATCAATCAATACAGTACAATATAATACGATACATTATGAAACGACATGTAACAACTAACAACAATCCAAACAAGCTGTTACTGTTTCCTTTGGAGTAGTCTCTGATTACAACATAGTATAATCTATTTATTTACATATCGTAGTACGTCGTATGAGAAAATTAACCTTTCATTTCCAAAAGAAAACTCCAAGACATTTTCAATGATCATCTATCGTTGATCATCAAGACTACACATAAGTGAGGAAAACCGAGTATTGTATTGTTGCATACATGCATGTCACACCCCTTTTCTACCCTTGAAAGATAGATGGGTTATGGATAGTGGATTAAAGGATTTTTTCAATTAAAGTGATAAATTTGAGTAGGGATTATTTTATTGTTCAAAATTGCCACTTGAAATTGATTTTTGGGTGTTCCAAGTCTTCTTTTGTTTGAATCCCTAGTCAAGGGAAAATTTGACTCTATTATTATTGGTCTGTGAAAACAAAGTGCGGGTAAGGAATTCTGTTGAGCGGGGAGAAGTATAAGGCATTTTCCGAGTCCCGTGGTTCTAGCACGGTCACTTTTATCGACTAAAATTGGCTTGAGTTAATTTTTGGATAAACTGTGCTTCATTTGATTTTCATGTTTGCCTATGTCCCCTTTTATTGTTGATGACTTTATTAATCTCAAACTAGGACGAGTATCCCCGACCCTAGCTTACACTAACCAAGACGAGTATTCCCGACCTTGGTTCGTGCGTCGTGCCCAAAAGTAGAGCCTACTCGAAGTTAATTAAATAAAACTTTTAATTACTTGAAAGAATTGAAACAAGATGTGTCCCTTACGACCTTGTCATTTTATTTATGTCTTTATTCCGAAGCGAATCTTCCCGACATCGGTTAAGACGAAATTATTTATCTTAGTTAAGACAAATTACTATAGGAGTTAGATTATGAAAAAATAATTGTTCATCTTTATCGTAAAAGAAAATGCCTATTTGTAGCTTAATGGTGGTAAGACAATGTATAAAACTTAGTTAATATTGAATCTACTTATAACCTCATTCTTATTGCTATTGTTATTAATTAAAATGACGAAACTAATATAAAGCTACATTTGTTCCTAAAATTTGCTTAGCATTTAAATTAATTAAAAATAATTAAGCTATTAAGAAGAAGAAAAAAAATTAGTAAAAGAGACATGCACTTTTATTGGATCCATTGGAAGAAAGTTTATTTTTAATCATTTGGGCTAGCTTATGGTTATATTAGGAAAAATGTGCCAGCATTTTATTTTATTTTATTTTATAAAGAAGAAGTGAATGAGCCATCTAGCTTAATTGTCATTGGGCCTGCAAAAATTGAGTCTCTTGTCCCACATAGTTATTAAAATAAGGAGTCATCTAGCATGTTTCAGTTCTTCAAACCTGGACCTAATTTATTGGGCCCAATTACCTTATCTCTTACATGATACATCATGGCCTATTAGTTCCAAAAGACTACTACTAATAGATAAATACTACAATCCAGTTAGCCTGAAGGTAACCCAGCAAGCAAGTAACAGTGATAAAACTCTTAGCTTATTAGTAATACAAATACAACGAGTCAGGAGATGAAATGGGCGTATGACAAAATTAACCACTGTACCAAACTAAAACCCCTGGATCTACTTGACTTTTAGCTTACAAGAAACTTTTCTTACTTCAAAATTAATCATTTTACCATTTATCATAAGAGTTACAAAATCATATATTACATGTTCCACCAATCAAATGGATTCAAATCATTACATTGTCATCAAGAATCTGCAATACAAAAGGATCAAGGGTTAGCTGACTTGTAACAAGATGAAATTCAGTTGTGAAAGGCCAGAAAATCAGCAACAAAGACAACAGAAAGAACGATGAAACATCGGTGAATCCGTGTTAAAAAACATCCCAGAAATCTCACTAAAAGTAGTGATTCTTTAAGGGAAGGAACTCAAAATCAAACTCTAAGACTCTTATATGTTTCTGAAAGATTTTGCACTCTAAGACTCAACCAAAAATTCACGATTTTCAGCTTACTCTTTATGTGTTCAACTATTGAATTTTTTTAATGTTTTTGTGTATTCAAACAATTCTTAAGATGTTATCTCAGTCTAAAAAATAGAGTGTGTGTTTTAGAGGACATCTTTAGGTAAGAAAAATAAGTTCTTTTGGATAGATTTTGGTTCACCAAAAATCTGTCCAAAAGGACTAACTTTTGTGTGCCAAAACACTCCACTTTTCACCAAATGCTAACACAAAGCAGAGCAGTTGTGTTTTCAACATGCTTAAATAGTAAAATACCCAACAACCATGTACTTTAAACTCAAGTATTCAACTTTTATCTACACATGACTGAAATTCAGCTTATACACTCAAACTCCAACCAAATATGAACTAGCAAAGTCGAAACAAATATGAACTAGCAAAGTAGAAACAAGACTCAAAATGCAATCGAACTAAGTATTCAGACAAACTAGATTAGAACGAGTTCAATTTGTGCAAACTAACAAGGAGCAACAACTGAATTTCACAAGTTAATGCTCGAAACAGAAATTAAACGAACATCGCTAAACTATCATCATTAATAACAAATAAATGTACGACTAACTATATAAACAATTCAACTAATGTTTTTTGGTTTTTTAATGAAATCAACATAAAGACTTAACTTTCGATCGACTAGGTCGAATAACCAAAAATCATAACTAATAGACAAAAATGAACTACTCGATCGGCTAGGTCGAAGAACTGGAATTCACATTTAATAAATTCACACAAAATAGTCGACCGGCTAGGTCGAAGAACTAAAAATCAGAACTAATAAACAATAACGAGCTACTCGACCGGCTAGGTCGAAGAACTGAAATTCACATTTATAAAGTAACATGTAATTAAAAACTAATACTCAATTGCACATACATAACAACAACATTGATTGAAATTAAACCTTTAAAACTAATACTAATTGCAAAAGCAAAAAACCAGAAAAGATAAAAAAAGAAGAAGTAAGGTTTATACCAATCGAGGGCATTTGACACTATTCGATCCACGAGAAGACGTCAGGGATGTGAAGGAGTAGTTGCCCGACCTTAAAGCGCTCGTTTCTTTTTGGCAGACGCCAAACTAATATATTCCGGCGTCTTTCAAAAAAAAAACAAGTTCCTTTGTTTTGACAAAACTAAGACGAGGAAGTTATGGTGGTGGCAGAGCCGGCGGGCAGCGGTGGTCGCGGCAGTGGAGGTGGCTGGCCGGCGGTGGTGTTTCTTTTTGGGGTGGAACTACAGGGAAAGTGTAGATCTCTTCGAGATCTATGTGTTTATATAGGTTTTGTGGGAGTGTAGTGGCCGGTTTGCCGGGAAATCGAAGAGAGAAGTAAGAGGCAGCTATCTATGGTTTCGATTTCACGTAATTTAGATGAGGTTTTTAGGATTTGGGGCTCAGATTAGGAGAGAAGGTAAAGAGAGGAAGATATTGGTGTAGGTTTTATGGGATTTGGACGACGTCCACCGATGGCGGCGATTCCCGGTCGTCAGAGATGGGCGGTAGGCAGCTGGTCTCTAAGAAGAGAGGAGAAAGTGAGAAGGGAGAGGAAGAAAGAAAAAAGATAAGGGAAAAATGGGGGTAATTTTCGGCCACCTTAGGGTTTAAATACCAAGAAGGGAGATTACATGGTGACCGTTGGATCAAGCCAAGATGAGTGACTGAGATTAAATCTTGCCAATTAACCAAAACGACGCTGTTTTGGCGCGTCTGGTTGGGGTCTTGAGTTGGGCGAGTCGAATGCAATTGGGCCGCAGATTTGGTTCATGTATTGGGCCAATTATGCTTTAAAGAAAAGAAAAATCAATCCATATTAACTCCATCACTCAATATTTAAGAACTCCAATCCTAAAATCTACAAACACACACAAAAAATAAATCTACAAAGGTGCAATGTAGGAAAAAAAAAAGAGAAAAAATTAGGTATTTACAGCTGCCCCTCTTTGCTCGAGAACAGGAAGAGTTTTCGTGCAAAGAAAGTGAATGCCATACCTAATTTTGCTCGTGTATCACTCCATTGAAAGAATTTTTGAAAAACGTGACCGAACCTTGCTTTCGAGGTTTCCTACATATCCTTTGCTATAAAGGAATCATGTCAGTGTAGTTCAGGAAAAAATTAGTAGCTGGGACTACCAGACACTCAATTTAAAACTGCTGCTATTGCTGTTTCTGTTATCGTTGTTATTGTTACTTGCTGCTTACATCAAAGGGAAAAGAGAAGAGAACTACATATACCTCTCAAGCTAAGAGTTACAACATTCCTATTTATATGTCTTCTAGAGTCAACTCTTGATTCTTGACATGCTCGCTTGTGTTGGATTTATATTGGATCTTGATGCTCTTTGAAGAAAATATTATGGCTCATTCTCGATTACTTGATTTTCTGATCCGAAATTGAGAAGATGAATCTCGAGACGCCGAGTTGCTGACATATTATCAAAGTTGACTCCAACTATCTTGTGATCGAAAGACTTCTTTCTCATGACGGGAATTCGAACTACACGATTTAAGTTGCCGCAATCTGTGCTCTACGGATGATCCTGCAAAGCTATCAAAGACGAACAAAACGAACAAAAATTTTCTGCCCCAGTTTGGACTAGGAAAATTTTGTGAGTTATCAGAGAAAGCTATAAACTATCTAATTTATTGAAAGGTAGATAGAAACAGTAGTATAAACTAGCTAAAAGAGATAAAATTTTGTAACGAGGGATTGTGTACCGTACGTTACCCAGAGGATATGTAATCAGAGGTTGGTACCCTGTTTTACTGAAAGGGAATGTAACCAGGGGTTGGTACCCTGTTTTACTGAAAGGGAATGTAACCAGGGGTTGGCACCCTGTATTACTGGAAGGAAATTTAACCAAGGGTTGGCACCCTGTATTACTGGAGGGGATGTAACCAGGGGTTGGTACTCTGTATTACTAGGAAGAAAATGTAACCAAGGGTTGGTACCCTGTATCACCGAAGGGAATATAACCTGGGATTGGTACCCTTTATTACTGGAAGGAAATGTAATCAGGGGTTGGTACCCAGTATTACTGAAGAGGAATGTAACCAGGGGTTGGTACCCTGTATTATTAAAAGGTTTGTAACTAGGGGTTGGCACTCTATATTACTGAGATGGAATGTAACCAAGGGTTGGTACCCTATATTGCTGGAAGGGACGTAACCAGGGGTTGGTGCCCTGTATTACTGGAACGGAATGTAACCAGGGGTTGGTACCTTGTATTACTGAAATGAAGGTAACTAGGGTTCGGTGCCCTGTATTACTGAAAGGAATGCAACCAGGGGTCGGTACCCTGTACTACTGCAAGGATATAACCAGGGGTTGGCACCCTGTGTTACTAAAAGGAATGTAACCAGGGGTTGATACCCTGTATTAATGAAAGGAGTGTAACCAGGGGTTGGCACCCTGTATTACTGTAAGGAGTGTAACCAGGGGTTGGCACCCTGTATTACTGTAAGGAGTGTAACTAGGGGTTGGCACCCTATATTACTAACAAGGAATGTAACCAAGGGTTGGTACCCTGTATTATTGAGATGGATGTAACTAGGGGTTGCCACCCTGTATTACTGAGAAGGAATGCAACCAGGGGTTGGTAACCCTGTATTACTGAAAAGTGATGTAACTAGGGGTTAGCACCTTGTATTACTAAAATGGAATGTAACCAGGGTTGGTTCCCTATATTACTAAAAGGAAAGTAACTAGGGGTCGGTACCCTGTATTACTGATATGAATGTAACCAGGGGTTATTACTGCAAGGATATAACCAGGGGTTGGCACCCTGTGTTACTCAAAGGAATGTAACCAGGGGTTGGTACCCTGTATTACTGAAAGGAGTGTAACTAGGGGTTGGAACCATGTATTACTGTAAGGAGTGTAACCAGGGGTTGGCACCCTGTATTATTGAGAAGGAATGCAACCAGGGGTTGGTAACCCTGTATTATTGAAAATGGATGTAACAAGGGTTGGCACACTGTATTACTGAAATGGAATGTAACCAGGGGTTGGTACCCTGTATTACTGAAATGAGTGTAACCAGGGATTGTCACCCTGTATTACTGCAAGGAGTGTAACCAGGGGTTGGCACTGTATTACTGATAAAGTGCTGAATCCATCTAGGCGAAAAAGGTTCTACCTGAGTTAGGCTAACGTAAGACAAGCCTGAGCGAAGAGTACTTCTGCCCATCCCTCTAGGCGAAATGGTTCTACCCAAGTTAAACTACGTGAAACATCCTTAGCGAAGAGTACTTCTACCCGGAACTATGAGCTGGATATCCCTAGGTGAAAAGGTTCTACCTGAGTTAAGCTACGTGAAACATCCTGAGTGAAGAGTACTTCTACCCGGAACTATGAGCTGGATCCCCCTAGGCGAAATGGTTCTACCTGAGTTAAGCTACGTAAAACACCCTGAGCGAAGAGTACTTCTACCCAGAACTATGAGCTGGACCTCCCTAGGCAAAATGGTTCTACCTGAGTTAAGCTACGTAAAACACCCTGAGCAAAGAGTACTTCTACCTGGAACTATGAGCTGGATCCCCCTAGGTGAAACGGTTCTACCTGAGTTAAGCTACGTAAAATACCCTGAGCGAAGAGTACTTCGACCCAGAACTAGGAGCTGGATCCCCCTAGGCAAAACGGTTCTACCTGAGTTAAGCTGCGTAAAACACCCTGAGCAAAGAGTACTTCTACCCGGAACTATGAGCTGGATCCCCCTAGGAGAAACGGTTTTACCTGTGTTAAGCTACGTAAAAACACCCTGAGCGAAGATTAATTCTACCCAAAATTATAAGCTGGATCCCCCTAGGCAAAACGGTTCTACCTGAGTTAAGCTACGTAAAATAGCCTGAGCGAAGAGTACTTCTACCCGGAACTATGAGCTGGATCCCCCTGGGCGAAATGGTTCTACCTGAGTTAAGATACAAATATGGGAGATATGGACCGTAGTAATGCATGCTCAAAATAAAATAAAAATGTGAGATTTTAAGGAGCTTACGTTGGCGACATTCGTCCTTTGAGAATCGCCAATCCGCACTGCTTTATTCCTGCTTTCAAACAAAGAAAAATTTGTTAGTTTTCAAAGCGGTGGTTGGTTTGTGGCCTCGATGGCGTGTTGTGGTTTGAATTCACGGCCACTCCGCTGTTGAAGAACTGATTCTATCAGTGTGGTGCCGAGGTGCTCAGATACTCTATATTGTATTCTGGAACTCTTGTTTCCGACGTTGCCCCTGACTGTTTCATACTCGGATGTCCATGGTACCGCTAACCCTTGTCCCTAAGGCAATGCAATTTTTATTTTGAAATCAAACTCAGTTGTCTTGCACCTAGTGCTAGTTTGTGTCCGTATTGCTTATCAACTTTTCTCATGAAGCAGGTCCTACTTAGGTGACCTTTTCAGTTTCTTTGAGACACTTTGTTCGCCTTATCGAATGAGATCACAGATGGATTTTGCATCTCTCAATGCCACATATGCCCCTAATTGTGCTCGATATTACGGGAAAACTGTATCCAGCTTTGCAGCCATTTCTTTGCTTCACTTTTGATGCCAGATTAGACCGAAAGGGACTCAAAGAAAAATTATGGGTAAAAATAGAAGAATAATTAAAGGTGAAAAAGAACTATGCTTAAACAAAAGGTGTCCCTTTTGGGGAAAGGAATAGGGAGACTTATCTGGAAGTATCTGCCGACTTCAATGAATCATGACATGCATTTTGGACTGGATGCCTGATCCGTCTGAGCTGTCTAATTCTCAAAATCCGTGCAAATGTTCATCTTGAAACTGTCTTGGTTGTGCTCATGTTGGGGTATCGAGGACCCTCATTCGGCTAGTAGCGCCCTTTGTGGGTTTTCGTTAACTGACCTCTCTCATTTCTCTGCTCACTGTCGCCTTATGGTGCCCATTTGGATTTTCACCAATAAGACTCTCTCACTTCTCTGCTCACTGTCGCCTTACAATGCCCATACGAGTTTTCACCGGTAAGACTCTTTTTTTTAAAAAACTAAGATACAACATGCGGAAGGTTTCCCAATGACCCTGGCATAGGGACTTCAAATATTCTCAAAGATCGATCAGAAGTTCTTAACAGGGAAAAGGCGAAAAGAACCTTGAACTGAATTACAACTTTTGGAACTGTTTCTACAGAAAAACCGTAAAATAAAACAAATTGCTTCCCCAGTTTTGGAGTATTGGGAATAACAATTTTTTGTTGTGATGGGATCGAACCCAGGGTAAGGCTTCCTAAGTATCATTTCGGAATCAGGTCGGACGTATTCCAATGACTCAGAAGATTTGTTGTTTGACTTCTCATTTTTTTTTATTTTTTTTTGCAAGTACACAGGTTCCAAAAAGTGTAAAACAAAGAAGACAAATACAACTCAACACGGTTAACAAAAGGGTGACACCTTGGAATAGTGAACAATGATAGCCTTTGTCATCTCGATTCTGAGAAAATCATGCGTGAAAGTTCCTCAGTAGGTATATATCAGACATAATATCTTTTGACTGCATCTGCATTAATAGTCATGTCCGGTACCCGTCCTTCTTCATCTACCAAGTACAAGGCCCCTTTTGGTAACACTTTCTTGATGATGTAGGGTCCTTGCCAGTTTGGGGCGAACTTTCCTTTAGCTTTCACTTGGTGTGGAAGAATGCATTTCAGAATGAGTTGACCCACCTCGAGGTGCCTTGGACGCACTTTCTTGTTTTAAGCGTGTGCCATTCTTTGCTGATATAACTGGCCAAAGCATACTGCTGCTAGCCGTTTCTCATCAATCAACATTAGTTGTTCAATCGGGTCTTTACCCATTCTGTATCTTTAATATCCGACTCCGCAATGATCCGAAGAGAGGGAATTTCAACTTCAGCCGGTATTACAGCTTCTGTCCCATATACCAGTAGATAAGAAGTTGCACCAACAAATGTGCGAGCAATCGTGCTGTATCCCAAAAGAGAAAAAGGCAACTTTTCATGCCATTGTCTGGAACCTTGGATCGTCTTCCTAAGAATATTTTTCATGTTCTTGTTTTCCTCTTCAACGGCTCCATTGGCTTTTGGCCGGTAAGGGGTAGAATGGCGATGCATAATTTTAAACTGCTTGCACACACCCTTTATCAAATGACTATTTAGATTGGATGCATTGACAATGATAATGGTCTTTGGGATACCAAAACGATAGATGATGTTGGAATGAACAAAGTCTACCACTGCTTTCTTGGTGACTGCTTTGAATGTGACGGCCTCCACCCACTTGGTGAAGTAATCAATTGCAACCAAAATAAAGCTATGCCCATTTGAAGCCTTTGGCTCGATTGACCCAATAATATCCATTCCCCAAGCAACAAAGGGCTAATGAGAGGACATAGGATGCAACTCCGAAGGTGGCGAGTGAATCAGGTCACCATGAATCTGGCATTGGGGACACTTGCGAACAAAAACCAAAATAAATCTATGCCCATTTGAAGACTTTGGATCGATTGACCCAATAACATCCATTCCCCAAGCAACAAAGGGCCAAGGAGAGGACATGGGATGCAAATCCGAAGGTGGCGAGTGAATCAGGTCACCATGAATCTGGCATTGGGGACACTTGCGAACAAATCTGAAGTAATCTCGCTCCATAGTAATGCAATAATACCTTGGCCGCAGAATCTTCTTCGCTAAAACATATCCATTCATGTGAGGTCCATATACCCCCGAATGCACTTCACTCATGATCTGCTCAGCTTCTGTGGCATCTATGCATCTCAACAAGTTCAAATCTGGGGTCATTTTGTACAAATTTTCCCATTCTGGAAGAAATCGCCGGCGAGCCGCGTTATAGTTCTTTTTTTATCTACCTTGGCATGCTCTGGGTATTCCCTTATTTTCAGGAATTGTTCTATGTCATGATACCATGGTTCACCATCTGGTTTTGTCTCAATAGTATTGCAGTAACTGTGTTGATTCCGAACTTGGATTTCTAACGGATCAATATGAGTATTACCTGGATAAGGGAGCATCGAGGCTAAGGTAGCTAAGGCGTCGGCTAGCTCATTGTGAAACCTGGGAATGTACCTGAACTCGATGGATTTGAATCTTTTGCTCAGGTCTTGCACACATTGTCTGTATGGAATAAGCTTGATGTCTCGAGTCTCCCATTCGCCTTGGACTTGCCGGATAAGCAAATCAGAATCTCCCATAACCAATAGTTCATGCACCTCCAAATCGAGGGCCATTTTCAGACCCATGATACAAGCTTTGTATTCTGCCGTATTATTGGTACAGAAGAAATGAAGTCGGGCTATTACAGGGTAATGTTGTCCGATAGGTGAGATGAGGATTGCCCCGATCCCAACTCCTTTGATATTGACAGCCCCATCAAAAATACATTTTCCATACATGGCTATCGTTCAGAACTACTTCTCTATTGAGTTGACCTCTTTGTATAGGAAATATGTGCTTAGTGTCTTTCAATCATCATCAACTAGATTCTATGCCAAATGATCTGCCAAAGCTTGTGCTTTCATTGCGGTGCGAGTGACGTAGACAATGTCGAACTCTATGAGCATAATCTGCCATTTTGCAAGCCTGCCAGTGGGCATTGACTTTTGAAAGATGTACTTCAAAGGATCCATTCTGGATATGAGGTAAGTGGTGTAGGCTAGGAGATAATGCCTCAGCTTCTAACCAACCTAAGTCAAGGCACAACACGTCATTTGTAAAAGGGCGTACTTAACCTCATAATTGGTGAAATTCTTTCTCAAATAATAGATTGCCTGTTCCTTTTTTCCTGTTGGATCATGTTTCCCCAGAACACATCCAAAGGAATTATCCATCACTGATAGATAAAAACAAAGGCCTACCAGGTTCAGGTGGGACCAGTACAGGGGATTTTGACAGATAGTCTTTGATCCTATCAAAAGCTTTTTGGCAATCATCCGTCCACTTGATAGAAGCATCCTTTTTCAGCAACTTAAAGACGGGCTCACATATGGTTGTGAGCTGAACAATGAACCTACTGATGTAGTTCAGCCTCCCGAGCAAACTCATGACTTCTTTTTTGTTCTTCATGGGTGGCAGATCTCGAATGGATTTTATCTTAGATGTATCCAATTCGATGCCTCTCCGGCTGACTATAAAACCAAGGAGTTTTACAGATGGAACCCCAAATGCACACTTGGTTGGATTAAGCTTAAGGTCATACCTTCGAAGCTGTTCGAAAAACTTTTTCAAATCGCGCACGTGATCTTTTATTTTATGATGACATCATCGACATATACTTCGATCTCTTTCTGCATCATGTCGTGGAAAATGGTGGTCATGGCCCTCATGTAAGTTTCCCCTACATTCTTCAAACCGAATGGCATGACCCTGTAACAATAAGTACCCCATGGAGTAGTGAAAGCGGTCTTTTCTGCATCATCCTCATCCATTAGAATTTGGTGGTACCCAACATAGCAATCCACGAACGACTGAATCTCGTGCTTTGCACAATTATCTACGAGAATGTGGATGTTCGATAAAGGAAAATTATCCCTTGGACTTGCTTTGTTTAGGTCTCTGTAGTCAACACAGACTCTAGTTTTTCCATCCTTCTTTGGAACATGCACAACATTTTGCACCCAGGTGGTGTATCGGACAACTCTGACCACATTGGCGCTCAATTGTTTCATTATTTCCTCTTTGATTTTAACATTAATGTCCGTTTTAAATATTCATTGCTTTTGTTGGACTGGGTGAAAATCAGGATATGTGGGAAGCTTATGAACCACTAGATCTGCACTTAAACTCGGCATATCATCATAAGACCAAGCAAACACATATCTGTACTCAAATAAAAGTTGAATTAGGGCATCTCTGTTTTTTTTGTTCAATGTGAATGCTTATTTTTGTTTCTTTAACATCTTCATGACTTCCAATATTAATGGACTTAGTTTCATTGAGGTTGGGATTAGGCTTATTTTCAGATTGTTCCAACTTTCTTTTTATTTCCTCAACAGCCTCATCTTTATCATATTCAACCTCTTGATGCATTATTTCGAAATTAGACAGCTTTTTAATATCTGAGTGTGAATTCCACATGCATTTCATGTTATTAAAGTCTTCATTAACAAAACTGGAATGACAAAATGACAGGAATTAGGAAAAGGAAAAGTTACAAAACTTAATACGAAACTGAAATGCATTTCATTGAATGTTAAAGGATAGAAGGGTTAACATCAAAACAAAACAAGCATACTGATATGTTTGGATTACAACCCTGAAAGTAATCCAAAATACAAAAAAGAAGTTGCAAAAGCAAACTACCAAGACTCCTTCATTGTGGGGAGAGGAGTTGTTTCCCAATTGTTGAGCATGGTGTCTGGGCCAATTAGTTTCATATCGGCACGACTAGTGCCTTCACCAGCCTGGATCAAATTCACTTCAGAAAACATCTGACTGAGTCCATGGAAAATTTCATCAATGTTTGCCTGCGCCGAGGAATGTTGACCTTCTTGGAGTCGTGGCTTTACAAAAGTGTAGAAAATGTGGGGGATAGGTTGTTGCAAGACCCATCCATGATTTTTCCGGTGCTTGGCTTTGTCTTCTTCTACTTGTGTTGGCCCTGAATCCTAAACCAAAAGTGCCCTGGTTACTGAACGGATAAATAGGCTCCGAAATTCCTTGCAACGAAGCCCCCAAGCCTTTTCTTGGATCATAACCTTGTCTCAGCATAAATGCAGCCACCATTACATATGTGGAGGAAAGACGAGGATGCAGAATGGGCTTTCCTTCCTCAACATGGTCCACAGCAACCACTTCAAAAGCCTGATAGACAATGGACTCACACCCCTTCTTGGACTCAATATAGGGAATTAATGGGTCTTTATAAATGGACGACTCGTCTTCCCTGTGAAAAATAATTTCTTGCCTGTCATGTTCGAATTTGAGCATCTGATGCAAGGTGGATGGCATAGCTCGATCCGTATGGATCCATGTACTTCCAAGAAGAAAGTTATAAGAAGTGTATCCACTACTTGGAAGACAATTTCAAAGTCAATCGGCCCAATCGTCATGGTGAGGTTGATCTCCCTAATGGTATTTCTCGCTGAGCCATCAAAAGCCCAGATGCGGACATTGCTGGGTCGGATTCTGTCTGTATTGATCTTCATGCTTTTCAGGGTGGAGAGAGGGCATACATCTACGCGTGAGCCTCCATCAACCATGACTCGCTTTACGTAGTTCCCCTCACATTTAACAGTTAAGTGTAAAGCCCTATTGTGCCCGGCTCCTTCTTCGGGGAGTTCATCATCAGTGAAGGTGATTCTGTTCACCTCAAAAAATCTGTTGGCCATCTTCGCTAACTGATTCACTGTGGTCTTCTCTAAGACATGTGCCTCGTTCAGGATCTTGATTATCACATGAGCATGCTCTTTTGAATGTATGATCAAAGATAGTAGAGAAATTTGGGCAGGAGTCTTTCTCAGCTGGTCAATGATTGAGTAATCCTGAACTTTCATCTTTTTCAAAAAGTCTTCTGCCTCTTCTTCAGTGACTGGTTTCTTTATTTGCAATTGTCTTTCTCTGATTTTCTTGGCCTTCCTCAACTCTTCTGGAGAGTAATACCTCCCAGATCGAGTCAAACCTTTAGTTTCCCCCACCTCTTCTATGATTTCCTTGACTTTGTAGGTCATCACAATTTTGTTCTAGTTCCAAGGAATGGTTTTCGTGTTTGTCACAGGGGGTTGCACGGTAGGTTTGATTATTATCGGCTCTGTTATACCCTTCATACCACCGAGATTCAGCTTTATGTTGGGGTATTCTCCAAGGACATACAACCTTGGGCTTGTAACATTGGAGCGAACTTCCAATATCGAGACCTTGGGAACAAATAAAGTTACCTTTTCTAAGATCGGGGAGTCTTTCACAATCAACGACACGTCTCAGCTTGGACTAACTTCTAGTTTGGTTCCCTCTTGCATCGTTCCTGCTGTCATTTCCGCTCGACCAGCCGGCTTGCATTCTTGATCTCGGCCAATAATTCCCACAAAATGAACATCATTATGTATTGGCAAGGGGTTGTTGGTCACATTAGGAGGGCCGTCGTCATTTGTCACTACAATCAATTTTTCAGCAATTAGTCTTTCTATGGATCTTTTCAGAGTCCAACAATCATCAATGCTATGTCCCAGGGCATGTGAATAATATTCATATCTAGCATTTGCTTGAAATCCATGTGAATCAGGATGCATATGGTGGGGAGCGATGGGTCCGATCACGCCTATTTGCTTCAGCTTCTGGAATAGACTAGAGTATGATTCAGCAAATGGAGTGAATTTTTCTATCGGCCTCTACTCTCGACCATAATCCTAACTGGGACGAGCATTGTAGGGTGACCGAAAATTTTGCTGCTGAGGCCGAGGGATCCTTGGAGCTGGTGCCCGTACTTGCTGATTGGGTGGCCGAGCCTAGGATTGAGCATTGAACACTGTATACTGTGGTGAGCCCATAGAGTATTGAGTAATTGGTGGAGGATAATAATGTTGAAGGTGTTGATACCCAATTTTTCCCAAAATAGTTTAAAATTGCATATATACCTTCAAAATCATGCATTAATAGCAATTGGTGTTTTTTCATAATTTTTCTGCATTGTTATAAATTTCTCCAGCATTTCATTTCCAATAAATAATTACAAAATTGCATCACAAATGATTTCAAAAGCATTTCTTAATTTAATTTACAATTTATGGTCCTATTAAGACCAAATTATGCCATAAATAGACAAATTGGCACCTTTTGGCTATAACTGCAATACCTTTACAATTATAGCCCATGCATATAATTTTGTACTATTTTTCTACCAGAAATTAGACCTTTGTATTTTAAAATACTAAATAATCTTTTAAAACTATTTTCTAGGCATGAAATTCATTTTTATGATTATTAGCTATTTTATAAATTATTTTAATTAATTTGAATTGGGTATTTAACAAATTGCCTATTTCTATTTCAACTATAGACTAATATATAGCCAGCCCAAACACCTTATTACATTGGCCCAAATACACCCATGCCCAAAATCCTATCCCTACCCGACCCAGCTCTTGCTAAATCCTGGCCGTTGATCAATTTTGATCAACGACCCAGATTAACCCTTTCCTAATTTAACCTAAACGACCCCCCAAACCCCTTATTTCTCCTCACACACTCCGTCGTCACCCTTCACTCTCCTCTCCAAATCCTCTCTGCCCTAACCCTAATTTCCCCTTCGTCGTTGCTTGCCTACCATTGACTATGATGGATTCTCACCATCCTCAAGCCTTTAATGGCTCTCTATGCCCAGTTTCTTGCTGTCTCAAGGTCCTGAAGGGACCAGTGGCTGTTCACTTCCCTCCCCTGGGTTTGTTCTTACCATTCTTAGGCCGCCATGGCCTGTTTGAGTAAGATCTTTCTATTTTTCCGGCTAGATCTATGGTTTCTAAGCCAGAATCTCTCTATCTATGGGTTACTCTTATTTGAAACCCTATTTTTATATCTTGACTCGTTAAGATCTGTAACAGATCTAGGAGTATTTTGAGTTATTTCACTATTTTCCATGAGAAGCTTTCTGATCTTTTCAAAACGTC
This sequence comes from Nicotiana knightiana, assembly GCA_005239525.1. NCBI lineage: Eukaryota > Viridiplantae > Streptophyta > Magnoliopsida > Solanales > Solanaceae > Nicotiana > Nicotiana knightiana. The sequence continues at coordinate 75,651 of ML437485.1, forward strand.
TCTTCATCTCCATAACTAGGGTTTCTTAACCCCTTTTTAAAAATGACTTTTCCTATGATTTTAAGTGTTATTCTATAATCTTTACTATGTTTAAACGGTTTATTTAGGTTTTCCCTTTAATCAGATTAACTATGTCAAAACCCCTAATTTCTTGGCTTTAGTTTTGGTTCTGAGTTCATCTTTACTGTCTGTTCGCTCAACCTGTCTATATGTTTGATTCTCATGAATTTGCTTCGATTAATTTGAGTATTTTGTGATTTTCGCCCTAGTAACATCTCATTAGGGTTTCTGATTTGGTTATGCCTATTTTTTACTCTGTTTATTTGTTTATTCTTGGAAGTTTATAATATCTCCCTTAATATTAGTACTATTTTCCATTCTTTGAATCCCTGATTTCCTGTGTTGATACTCTTTACTGATTTCCGACTACTTTTCCTGTCTTACAACCTTTAAATTATTTTCTTACCTTACTATGTGACTGAGTACATTATTAATTGATTCTTATTGTTATTTCCTTAATTAGAACTTTATGAATCTATCCCTAATTACTTGTTCTATACCTACAGTGTTTGAATTCTTTCCTTAATGGTTATACTCCAACTATGTGATTTCTTTCCTTAACTTGTTTTCTGTCTTTTACCGTTGGTAAATCACTCCCTTAATTAAGGGAATACTTGGACTGATTTTACTCTAATTGATTCCTAGTTCTATAATTACTAAACCGTTTTACTCTTACCTTATTTTTACCTAGCTTTCAAACTACTGTATATACTGCTCTCTTCTACTCGCATTACACAGTCTTCTACACACACGAACTCACATTAGTTCACAACTCTCTCATACACTCAAAAATTCTTCTACTTACTTTTGTAATTTGCTATTGTTACTGAATTAGCCGGCTGCAAGCCAAGGCTAACTATTGCACTTTCTTGTTCTTCACTTTGTGTCTATTCTCCTTATTGGTATGTTCTGATTTTAAATTCAAGTTCCAAAATCAATGTGTTTCTTCTACATCTTTAGTTTATCATTTTTACTAATCTATTTCTGTCTATTGTTTGCTTCTCAACATGTGTTTAACTTGTTTTACTTAGTATACTAGTTATGTTCTAACCCCTTTTTAGGATCAGCCTATTTATGGCCATTTTTTCTTGTTGTGTGATCTGTCTTCATGTGACTCCACCCTGTCTTTGAATGCTTGTCTATGAGTTTCTTTGTTCTGGTATGCACCTATTGTGCAATTGTTACCTTAAGTTGTTCTGATTGTATGCTCAATTCTGTTTGATACCACCAAGTTTTCTATTATTTGTTCTGAAATTCATACTCTTATACTATGTTTACATCATTAGTTATCCCCAATCCCTCAAGTCCCTAAGCGCTTCTGATTCTATGCAACCATGTCCCCAATTAGCAATTCTAGAACCCATGACATATTGTCTGCTATTCTTTGAGACTTCTATGCTTATGCTTGTTATGTGCTCACCTTGGGTTCTGTATCTGTCCTCAACCCCCTTACCCCTGTGTGAAGGACTGTTGTTTGAGTGTTGCTGAACTTGTTATATTCTGTAGTTGATCTACTGTTTGTTTAATTACCCTACTCTTGTTCAAACTATTTTACTACTAAACCATTTCATACTTTTATAAACTTCAACTGAGTCTTTTCAATACTGTTTTATACCAAAGATTTTCAAAACCATGTCAAGCACTCTCACTCTACTCTTAGGTCCTTAAGTTCTGCCCCTCCAGTGTGTGACTGCCTTGGGATTCCTGTGAGATCCCTCTGAACTCTGATGCACTGGGGATGGATCTTCCACATTGCACTTACTCAGTTCTAGTTATGAAATCTGGATGCGGCACTACCCAGGATCCTTGAGGTCCTTAGGGAACTCTGACACACCCGGACATGAAAAAGGCTATGAAACTTTGACAATTGAGGTTATGAACACCTGGTATATACGGGCCTGCTTCAGGCTCCCTATAGTTTAACTTCTTATTTTCTATCTATTTATGTAATTCATCCAGCTACTGGTCTGTAATAATTATTTGTAAACAGATATTGGGGATGGCTAGTGAAATGGGGAGGGTAACCATATAAGTCTGTTAACTTCATCGGGTAGAAATCATGTTTTAAGCTTGACATTGTTTCTATCTGCATTAGAATCCGTGTTTTAGGACCAGTATGTTCATTCAAACCATGCCAAGCATGCACTAGATACCATGTTCCTAGGATTTCATGTCTATTGTTTCAGCATCGCATCTATGCTTTATGTTTATCGCTTAGAAATTCTGCTCGTAGGACAATAAGCAACATCAACATAAACGTTGTTACTCCTGTGCATTCAAAATCATGTCTCCATCACCCAGTAACTCTTTGTGAATTTTAGAATCATGCCTTTAGGAACTCTGCGTATCCTGCAATTATGTCTTAACCATCCTGTATTTATATGTGCAATTAGATATCCTGCTCTAGGATTTCGTTTACATTTGCTTAACCATGCCTAGTTTAACTACTGACTCACAAAAAAGGTAGAAACAGTGTCACATCTAACTTTCTTGCTCTTAAATAAAACTAGTAATAATCTCTGCATACTTGTGTCACCTAGAACATCATGATTTTAGGCAAAACAACTTCTGAACTATTTTTTAACAATTCTAGTGATTATTATGCACAATCCCACGCCTAGGAAAGCCTTAGGTAATCAATCTCCTTAAAAGCTGGAACACTATTTGGTTGTGTTTACTGTTTGAAGACACAGGCTTAAAAATCAGTAGGCAGACTGATTAGGCCCTGCTCCTGAGTTTATAAAAACAATCCTGCATATTTCTGTGCTTTGACATTCACTTAGATATCCTATCTTAGGATCCTATCTGATAAAACTGCCTCTTGTTTGTGTTTGAGACTTGCTGATTATGTGCATTACTTGTGGAGGTAAATCTGGGTCTCATAACTGCTTTCCTGCATTTATCTGATCAGTCCTATTTGTTCTTGCCTGTCGCTTAGAATTTTATCCTTTTAAAACCTTAGGGGTTTGTCTAGAACTACCTATACTAAAAGGTCCTAAATTTCTCCAGGACCCTTGATAATGGACGGGTAACAACATGCATAGAGATCGCTAATTAAATTCGCTTAATAACTGCTAAGAGGTGGGGTAGAGGGTAGATATGGATATGATGACCGGTGTGCTAATGCCATGTGTAGCCCCTCACTGAGGAGTGATTACCGGGAATTGCATTGATGTGATCCTATAGGATTAACAAATTAGGACTCCCCTATTCCCTACATATGTGTGCTTAGACTGCGAATCTTTTCATAACCATTACTTGTTGCCATGTGTTTACTTGACTACTTATTTGCTACTTGCTAAAATTCACAAAATTTGTTTGGCCGGGAACCACAGTTGTGGACTTTGACGGGTGCCTAACACCTTCCCCTTGGAGTAATTTCTAGCCCTTACCCAATCTCTGGTTATTCAACTAGTGTTATTATAACCCTTAATAGGTTCCCTAACGCACCTTAATTCGTTAGGTGGCGACTCTTCAAGTCCTTCACATCCCTTTTTCCAAAAGTAAATGAGTTGTCCCAATAACGTCAAAAACCCTGACTGATCCAAAAGGAGAGGAAAAAGGGGGGCACGACATCATGGTGACTCTGCTGGGGGTTCCTAGGCTTTTACCATTTCAAACTGCTTTGTGAATTTGTCTTTACTTTGCTAAAACCTGCACTCCTTTCCCTTTCCCTTTATGTGCAATTAATTGTTTACTTTCCCAAGTATTTATTCTTTTAAATGAAACTGACATGTTTCTTTTTGTTTTCCTTTACAACTGCTTTACAATCATAACCGTTGTATTTACCGCTTTCATAACATGCAAATACATGACGACATGCTTTTATTGCTTATTTATTGATGCATAATCATGCTCAACATCATATTCCACTCGTGCCTATACAAATCCTATAGCAACGCTTGATGAGTGGTTGCGCTCTTCCATTTTATATCACCCCCTACATCCGGAAAGGCTTATTTGCGGTAAAACTAGTCGATCAGCGGTGGAGTCGACGGTTCCGTGCCTTTCCCCCTCAAGTTGTCCGCTTGAGGGTACCAGTCTAAAACCCCATAGAAACCCTACTCTGATTATAACTGTACATGCATCATGGTCAAACCTAGCCGGGTTAATATGTTGTCCGCATGAAGACCCTTTAAGACAACCTTATCCAAAAGTCCACCGGGGTTCTTGTAATCCCAACGGGCGCGATCACAATCTGTGCATTAATTTGGAGAAATAAATGCCAATATGCTAATCACTAATGTATAAGTAGTTGAATCCAGAGGGAGAAAGAGTCTAACCTTATCTGTTTTGCAGAAAATGAGGCACGAAGTCCCTAGGTTCAGCATGGTCCAAAGAATACCCCCATTGTTGCTGGATTGGTGGGAAAACCTTTCGCCAAGTGATAAAGACCATGTGAAGAGGGTCCTTGGAAACTTACCCTCTTTACTGGATATCCAACCGAACAGTATGTTGATTGAAGCAACCACTATGTTCTGGGAAAGAGAAAGGTCTGTGTTCCATTTTGGCAACATAGAAATGACCGCCCTCTTGGAAGAGATAAGGGGTTTCGCGGGATTACCTTAGGACAATCCAGGTTTATTGGTGCCAGAAAACCGTGCCGCTAGGGGATTCCTGAAAATGATGGGTTTGAAAAGGAACGATGATTTAGAGTGCCTGACAGAGTCCTACATACCTTTTGACTATCTATATGAATGATACGGCCATAGAAAATCCTATCGTATCTTCCACGATGAATTATCTATTACTTCCCTTGGTCATATTCATCGCAGGGTTTTTGTGTTCGTCGTTTGCTTCTTGGGTATGATAGTATTTCCGAGCAAAGGAGAGAGTATTCACACTAGACTGGCTATGGTAGCCAAAACCTTAATGGAGGGGATCGAGGGGAAAACATATACCATTATCCCTATGATCATAGCAGACATATACCGAGCCTTGGACCGCTTCCAGAAGGGGTTCAAACACTTTGGGGGTTGTAATCTGCTACTACAGGTTTGGTTATTGGAGCATCTCCAAAGGGGTAAATATCGTCAAGAGTTTCCACGAAGGGCGTGGAATGACCGTATAGACTTCCATCACCCTAAAAGAATGACCTACATCCTAGACAGGTTTGCTCAATCAGAAAATGCTACAGAATGGGCGTAGTTTTTTGACAATTTGACCGAGGACCAAGTTCAATGGATGTTCGAATGGTTCCCTACCATTGAGTTCATCATCAGATCAAGGGACGCTCCGCACCTGGTGTTGATCAGTTTAAGGAGCATATACCCTTATGCTCCCATCAGGGTTATGAGACAGGCAGGCAGGAAGCAAGTCATACCGCGAGTCTCTAAAATGAGTCATTACAGAGCAGATTTTCAGGACGACGACATCCCGTACAAATGTGAAGCTCAGCATATGTGGCATATAAAGGTTATTATAGAAAAGGACACTGTCGAGCCAGGCAGGTACCACGCAGGACATGTACGCTTTTACCTATCATGGCTGGAAGACAACATAGTAGGGATAGTTGAGCCGGGAATCGGTGGGGGAAACAGGGTCATAAACGAAGTTGCTGAGGCCCAAGTGAAATATAATAAACTGCGCAAAAGGGTTCGTGAGTCCGAGGCCGAGCATCTGGAGCAACACAAAACTGATATGGAACTGATCAATGAGTGGAAGGAAAGGGCTATCAAATCCAATGAGAGGTTGGAATATTTGGAGCAAGATCTGATGGAACTAGAGGCGAAGACAAGGAAAAGAGTCGCCGACTGCCAGAATGTTGAGGGAAGTGAAGGAGGGCATCTAGCAAGAGTATACCTGCTGTTGGACATGCACGATCTGGGACCTGATCGACAGATACAAGAAGATCAAGCCTGGGGAAGGTCCTTCTGGGACCAAGTAGATTAGATTTACCTGCTTTTTCAAATGTAATAAGGCAAGTGTCATTAGTGACTTATATTATTCAGTGTCGTTTTAGATTTATCTACTTTTACATTAATGAAATGAGGCAATTATTGGCATCTAAGTTCTCCAAATCAACTTATCACTAGGCCTACCTCGGGCACAACGAGGCTCCCTAAATTAGGACACACTTTTATATCCCTGTAATGTGTGTTTAAATATTGCAATATTTTCTCATGATCCTCATTTACTTGGATGCTTTTTGTTTTTGTTTTCTTTCTTTTATTCCCCTCCCCAAAGGTTGGTTCGTGCATTCTGGCATCATCATCATATCACACAAGATCCAGGGGCCCTCCACCTACTCCTTCTCCTAGTCCACTTAAAGGCAAAGTCAAAGGTGAAATGGAAGGTTTGAGCAATATCAACACAATGACAGCTGAACGAACAAAAGATCCTGACAATCAAGGTACTCAGGTTCAGACTGATGCTATGTCACAACTCGAGCAAAGGTTGTTGAAACTCCAAGGGGAGCTTGAACATGTGAAAAACTTGCGAATCTGTCCTTCTCACTTAGTGTTCCAGATGTTAATCATCCAAACACCCAAAACCCTATACCTCCTCAGAATACCCCAAACAAACAGAACCCTCCCACAACTCACCACTGTACAACTACACCGAAAAATCAAACTATTCCACCACAATGCAAACTTTCCACACTCCGAGAAACACCCCACCGATCGTCCCTGAACCACAAAGCTCCACAGATGACCACTTCTATTCTCAGGCGCCAGGCCATCATAACAACCCCATATACGTGGAGACTCTACCTCACTCCGCCCAACCTATTTCTTACACACCTGAATCTAGTGAGAAGGATATGCTCATTAAGAACTTGGCCGAAGAACTCAAGAGACTGACCAGCCGAGTCCAGGGCGTCGAAGGAAGTAAAAGATTTGAGAGGTTGAACTATGAAGATCTCTGCATACATCCTGATGTTGAACTACCAGAGGGTTACAAACCTCCTAAGTTCGAGATGTTCGACGGTACAGGTTATCCCAGGGTCCATCTGAGAACCTATTGTGAAAAATTAGTTGGAGTAGGAAGAGACGAGAAGATTCGCATGAAATTGTTCATGAGAAGCCTCACCGGAGATGCTTTGTCTTGGTACATCAGCCAAGACCCTAAGAAGTGGTCCAACTAGGTAGGCATGCCTCAGATTTCATGGATCGGTTCAGGTTCAACACGGAGAAGGCTCCAGACATATTTTATATTCAGAACCTCTAGAAGAAGCTCACCGAAACTTTTCGCGAGTATGCCATTCGCTGGAGATCTGAAGCAGCCAAGGTCAGGGCTTCCCTAGATGAAGAACAAATGAACAAATTCGTTGTCCAGGCACATGACCCGCAATATTATGAAAGGATGATGGTAGTGGAAAACCACAAATTCTCTGACATCATCAAGTTAGGTGAGAGAATTTAAGAAGGGATTAAGAGCGGAATAGTTACTAATTTCGAAGCACTACAAGACACCAACAGAGACTTGTAGTCTGGTGGTATATCCAAGAAGAAAGATATAAGGACGATAATGATTGCACAAGGACCCAAATCCCCGTTGGTATACCGAACTTCCCCAGTCATATACAAAGCACCCCCACCTACATATCAGCCAACACCTCCACCTACTTATCAAACGTCACGCACACCTGCTTATCAACCCACGTCTCCCAAATATTCCCAACCATCCACTGTTTATCATACATACAACTCTCAACCCTCTCACTTCCAGTCATCCCCTGCTAGCCAATTCCAAGACCTCGACCCAATTTTGACCGCAGGCCGCCCAAGCAATATACTGCCATTGCTGAACCTATTGACCATCTAGATGAAAGATTAAAATATGCTGGTTATGTTACTCCTATATCTACTGTAACCCCTGAAAATCCATCCCAATGGTCAACCGAAATAAAACCTGTGCATACCATTCCGGCACGAAGGGGCATACGATTGATGAATGTTGTTCACTTAAGGATAAGATCCAGTCTCTGATTGATAATAAGGTCATCCAAGCAAAGGAAGCTACTCCCAATATCCGCAACAATCCACTCCCAGACCATAGGGATGGAGGCATCAACATGATAGAGATAGAGGAAGAATGGGACCTAGAGGGGTCGATTGGATTAATCAAAGAAGGTGATGACCCAAAGAAGCCCGCGATCACACTTAATCCCATCATAGTCCAGATTCAACCGTCAGGAGATGTTGAGGTAGCTGCGTCAGTCCCATTCAAGTTTGAAGTGGCACCACCTGCGGATGCACCTGTGCCGTTTGAGGTTGAGGTAATCCCACCTGCCATGGCACCAGTCCCATTTGAAGTGAAGATAGCCGCACCAATTACAGTGACAGTGTCAACCCCGCCACTTTTCAACACCAATGCTGTACCTTGGGACTATGTGGCTGAAGCAAGAAGGAATGGTAAGGTCAAGATGGAAGAAGCTGTTGCCGCACAGGGGATGACCAGGACCGGCAAGGTCTATACACCTGAACACTTAGCAGAGTCTAGCAAACATGCTTCCAACAGGCCACCCATCATTGAAACATGTCCAGATGATCTTTGGAGAAAGGTGCAAGTCAAAGAATATTCAGTTATAGATCAGCTGAGCAAGACTCCAACCCAAAAATCCATCCTGTCATTGCTACAGAACTCAGAAGAACACAGGAATGCTTTGATGAGAGTGTTGAACGAAGAATATGTGCCCAATAACATCACCAGTGGAGAAATGGCCAACATGGTAGGACAGGTGCTGGAAAGTCACAAGATCACTTTCCACGAGGACGAGCTGCCACCTGAAGGGCTAAGTCACAACAAGGTACTGCACATTACTGTGAATGTGAAGATTATTTCATTACCAGGGTTCTAATCGACGGAGGATCCAACCTCAATATTTTCTCATTGACAACCCTCAAAAGATTGGGCTAAGGATTGTGCGAGATAAGAGAATGGTCCATGAATGTGAAGGCTTTCGACGGTTCTCAGAGGGACACCATTGGATAAATCAGTCTTTGTCTACAGACGGGACCTACATGGTTCGAGGTTCAATTTCAGGTGATAGATGTATCCGCGTCATATAACCTGTTATTGGTGCGGCTATGGATACATGCCGCTAGGGCTGTGGCATCAACATTGCATCAGGAAGTGAAATTTGAATGGAACCACCAGGAAGTATTCATCCACGGGGATGGAAGCAACCCTATCTATAGTCGCCAGACCATCCCGGTAGTTGAAGGTAGAAGAAGGCTGGGTGGAGAAATCTATCAGCACATCAAGCAGGTCAACGCAATAGACAAGAATAAGTGGTGGGATAGTAAGATCGAAAACATATTGAAATGGAGCCGGTACAAGCCTGGCAAAGGGCTCGGTAAGAATCTTCATGGGATTTCCAAACCGATACAGCTGAAGCACCATGACACCACTTTTGGGCTGGGATACAAATACACTTGGCAGGAGTACGAAGACTGGTCACCACCATGGAGCGGTACCTACTATTCATTGGAACAACCTATACCACATTTGGAGCAGACTTTCCAGCAAGCTGATATCATATGGGGGTCAGAAGAAGAAGAAACTCTAGATTTTTTGCTAATAATTTCATTTTTTGCATTTTCTTTTGTTTTCCAATAAAATCCCGATGTTCCAAAATGTTTTTTTAAATTATCAAAATCGCTTTTATGTTTCAAAGAATCAGTATTTATTTATTATCATTTTTCTCTCATTACTTTTATCTATACATCATTACTATTTCCTGTCCTGATGAACTAATGACTGTGACATGCAATGAGACAATGCAATAAAAGGACAGTGATTCAGAAGAAGAGTATGTCATACCCGATGAAATTGTCAGAGAAGTTGAGGATTTCGAGAACAGACCTAAGTCAAACCTGGACGAAACTGAGGTAGTCAACCTAGGAGATTTAGGGACTGTCAAAGAAACTCGCATCAACATCCATTTGTCTCCATCAGAGAAAGAGGAATACACCCAGTTCTTGAAGGAGTATGAGGATATATTTGCATGGTCGTACGATGACATGACTGGTCTAAGTACATCCATTATGGCCCACAAGCTGCCAACTAATCCAATGTGCCCGCCGGTAAAACGGAAGCTCAGAAAGTTCAAGCCTGATATGAGTCTGAAAATCAAAGAAGAAGTTACCAAGAAAATCAACGCCAAGGTCCTCAGGGTAGTTGAATATCCAACATGGTTAGCCAACATCATGCCAGTGCCCAGGAAAGACAAAAAAGTTAGGGTCTGTGTCGACTACCGAATCTCAACCGGGCCAGTCCAAAGGATGATTTCTCCCTTCCAAACATACACATCTTGATTGAAAATTGTGCAAAGCATGAACTTCAATCATTCGTGGATTATTTTTCCGGATACCATCAAATCTGGATGGACGAAGAAGATGCTGAGAAAACGGCTTTCATCACGCAGTGGGGAGTCTAATGTTATAAGATGATGCCATTCGGCTTAAAGAATGCTGGGGCCACTTATATGAGGGCTATGACCACTGTCTTCCATGGCATGATACATAAAGAGATCGAGGTATATGTGGAAGACGTCATTATCAAGTCCAATAAATCCACTGACCATATAGCAAGTCTTAGGAGTTTCTTCAACAGGTTGCGGAAATACAACCTGAAATTAAACCCCGCAAAGTGTGCATTCGGGGTTCCTGCCGGAAAATTACTGGGTTCATTTTCAACCGCAGAGGAATAGAACTGGATCCGTCAAAAGTCAAATCCATCTAAGAATTACCACCGCTAAAGAACAAGGAAGATGTGATGAGTTTCTTGGGGCGCCTTAACTACATCAGCCGGTTCATAGCCCAGTCCACGGTCATATGTGAACCGATCTTCAAGATGTTAAAGAAGGATGCTGCAACTAAATGGACCGAGGATTGTCAAAAAGCTTTCACAGAATCAAGGAATACTTGTCAACGCCACTAGTTTTGGCCCCGCCAGAGCCAGGTAGACCCTTCATACTCTACCTTGCAGTATTAGATGGAGCATTCAGCTGTGTTCTGGGGAAACACAACGAGACAGAAATAAAGGAACATGCTATCTATTTTTTGAGTAAGAAGTTCACTCCATACGAGGCACAGTATTCTCTACTGGAGCGTACCTGCTATGCTCTAACCTAGGTAGCCTAGAAGCTGAGGCACTACTTCTGTGCCTACACGACATATCTCATATCAAGGATGGATCCCTTGAAGTACATCTTTCAGAAGCCCATGCCCACTGGCAAGCTGGCCAAGTGGAAAATCCTGCTAAGTGAATTCGACATCGTGTATGTGACTCAGAAAGTGGTCAAGGGAAAAGCATTGGCAGATCATCTTGTCGAGAACCCTGTGGGAGGAGAATACAAACCTCTGAAAACATATTTTCCCGATGAAGAAGTATTATTCATAAGAGAAGACATTGATGAATCCTATAATGGCTGGAGAATGATCTTCAACGAAATTTCAAAAGGGTCGGTATTGGAGCAGTCTTGGTGTCGGAAACTGGCCAACGTTATCCGGTATATGCTACACTCAGATTCCCCTGCACCAACAATATGGCAGAGTATGAAGCCTGCATCCTAGGGCTCAACATGGCCATTGATATGAATATTCAAGAGCTGCTAGTAATTGGTGATTCAGACCTGCTAATACACCAAGTACAAGGAGAATGGTCTACCAAGAACTCCAAGATACTACCATATCTGCACCACGTGCAGGAATTGAGAAAGAGGTTCACAAAGACAGAATTTTGGCCCGCATATGAATGGTTTTGTCTTGACCAAGAAGATACTCAGAGCCAGTTACTTCTGGATGACCAGGGAAACGGACTACATCCAGTATGTCCAAAAATGATACCGATGTCAGGTACATGCAAATATGATAAAGTTACCCCCAAATGAGATCAATGCAACAAGCTCGCCTTGGCCATTCGTCGCCTGGAGAATGGACGTCATTGGACCTATCGAACCTACAACCTCAAATGGGCACATGTTCATCTTAGTAGCTATTGATTACTTCACCAAATGGGTCGAAGCAGCATCTTACAAAGCAGTGACTAAGAAAGTCGTGGCAGACTTCGTCCGCGACCATATTGTTTGTTGGTTTGGAGTTCCAGAATCAATCATCACCGACAACGACTCCAATCTAAACAGTGATCTGATGAAAGCCATGTGCGAGACTTTCAAAATCAAGCACAAGAATTCCACAGCCTATAGACCTCAGATGAGGGGAGTTGTAGAAGCCTCCAATAAGAACATCAAAACGATATTGAGAAATATGATAGAAAAACACAGACAGTGGCACGAAAAGCTATCATTTGCCTTACTGGGATACCTCACCACAATCCGCACATCAACTGGGGCAACTCCTTACTTGCTGGTTTATTGTACGGAAGCTGTTATTCCTGTTGAAGTAGAAATTATGTCCTTAAGAATCATACAAGAAGATGAGCTCAGCGACGCAAAATGGATAAGAAGTCGTTATGAGCAGCTAGCCCTCATAGACGGGATAAGGATGAATGCAATATGTCACGGACAACTTTATCAGAGCAGAATGACCAGATCTTTCAACAAAAAAGTCGAGCCAAGACAGTTGACACCGAGGCAGCTGGTGTTAAAGAAAATCTTTCCACATCAAGATGAGGCCAAAGGGAAATTCTCTCCCAACTGGCAAGGTCCGTATATGGTTCATCGAGTACTGAAGGGAGGAGCTCTCATACTTGCAAAAAATGACGGAGAAGTCTGGCCAAAACCAATCAATGCCGATGCAGTCAAGCGCTACTATGTGTAATTCTTTATGCTCTTCTCAAATGATGTAAAATAAACTACGCCCGATCTGATTCCCGTTTAAGAGGGGATACATAGGCAACCCTATGGGTTCGGTCACAATTTAATAAAAATCTCATTCCCCCCCCCCCCCNACCCTCAAAATTCCGTAGCATGAGAGGTTGCAATGTCTTGAACCGTGTCACGGTCGTAAGTTCATCTAAAATTTTAAAAATATGTTTCATACTATGTCTTTGCAAAATCGTGCATGCTTGCTTTAAAAAATAGCTCTGTTTAGCAAATGCTACCCCGATAACTTGAACAGGATCATCAGACCAAGCAGAACGAGTCAAGCAAAGCCAGCGGGGATACGAACCGACCTTCTCCATCCACAGAACTCACGATTTTTCTTTGGATGCAGGAACAAAGGATAAACACACTTCAAAATCACAGTTCTCAAAACAGTTGCAATTGTCAAAATTTTCTATCAGCACAAAGAACAAACATGCTCCGCACAATTCTCACAACAATCGCAATGTCGAAATCTGCTACCAGCTAAGAAATTCTACTATCATTTGCTATTTATTCTTCTGCATAAGGCTAAGCTCCGCCTTCATCTTGCATGGGACTAAGCTCTGTCCTGCATTTTGCATGAGGCTAAGCTCTGCTTCCATCTGCATAAGGCTACTCACTGCCTTCCTATCTGCATGATGTTAATCTCTACCTCCACCCGACAGAAGGCTAATCTCTGCCTTCCCCTGCATGAGACTAAGCTTTGTCTCCATCTGCATAAGGCTAATCGCTACCTCCGCCCTGCAAAAGGTTAATCCTCTGCCTTCATTTGTATGCGACTAAGTTTTGTCTTTACTTGCATGAGGCTAAGATCTGTCTCCAATTTACTTTTTTCGCCGAGACTAAGCGCTGTCTCTCAAGCATTATTTACTTCGCTTCTCTTTCGGGCTAAGCTCTGACCCCAATTCGCAAGGCTAAGCCTTGTCTTGTTTGACATCATATTATTGCATCTCATGGGCTGAAATATTGCCAACTTTTCCAATGGCGTCACAGTCTAACGGCATCATCCTTATAGCCGGAAGACAATATGTCATGGATGTTGATACCCAATTTTTCCTCAAATTATTTTCAAACTTGTATCTATACTTTCAGAATCACTCTTTACAGCAACTGGTATTTTCTCACAGTTTTTCGTATTTTTATCAAATTATTTTCCTGTTTATTTAACACTTTATATTCCATAATTATTCATAAATGATATAATTTCAAATCATTTTTATTGCTCAACATGTTATTTATATCCTATTTAACTCCCTTAGGATTTTATTATTTCACAAATTAGCCAATATTGGCATTATTTAGTTAATTTCAGTAGTTTTTGCGATTATAGCACAAATGTACATTTATACCATTTTAAAATCAATGAATGATCATTTATATTTTTTATATATTAGTCAATCGCCTTAATTTCTTTTATTTGGTCTCAATTTCATTTTTTACATAATTATTAGCTATTTTATTAATTAATTATCTTATTTGAATGGGTATTTAACGTTTAGCCACATTTTATTTAAATTATAACCAGTTTTAAACCCAACCCACCTGACCCTTTAATACCTAACCAACACAGCCCAAAACCCGTTCATACCCGGCCCAACCTCACACCTTATCTGAACCATTGATCAAATGAGATCAACGGTCCAGGTCAATGTTACCATAATTAAACCCAATCACTACCCCCTCTGACCCCTTATTCTCTCAACACTCATTCTCTCTCTGTTACTCTCTAGTTCTCTCTAGAAGCCTCCTTTGGCTTCTCTCCTCCGATGGAGTCTGGTCAGCTTCTCCGACCGGTTCTCTCACCAGAAACTATGGCTCCTCATCGTCTCATGGCTATTTGTCCACCTTGCACCGGTCCAGTGATACTCTGGGGCTCTCAAGCGAACCTGGAGTGGTCCAACTCATCTCCCATGGTCCCATGACACTTTCCTGCCTCCCCGACCGTTTGAGTAAGGATTACGACCTATTCCGGCTTAGGCCGGTGTCATCTTTGAGGTTCTTCCTACTTCTATGGGTTCCACGAAACCCTAAGCTTATGTCTTTCGATTTATTCTAGATCTACTTTAGATCTATAGTATTACGAAGTTTTTTTCTATGTTTTTCTCTGAAAACTTTCATCTTTAAACGATCTTTCAATTTTAAAAATTAGGGTTTCACAAACCCCTTTCAAAAATCGATTTTTCTTTTACTTCTGCTTTAATGATTATTCTATGCTTTTCTCTGTTAATACGTTTGATTCAAAGCTTCTTACTGAAAACCTCCAATTTTTTTTAGGATTTTAGTTCGTCTTATTTGCTATGTTTGGCCAATCTGTATACTTCTGCTAGACTCTCTATGTGCTCTGTGCTTCTTACTCTGATTCGTGGTTGGGGTTTCTGAATCTCTACTATTCCTCCCGCTTAGGGTTTCTTTGAACTCTAGTGCTAATTATTGTTTAATAGATCTGATTATTGATTCGAGGGTTGTTCATCTGATACCCTCTACTGACTCTGTGTATCTCTTTGCATAGTTGTGATGTTTTCTTCGAACCTATGATTTTGTATGTTCTGTACTGATTTTTTGAATTTGTTTCCCTTGATTGTGTGATAGTTTCCTTGATTATGCCTGATTCCCTGTGATTTCAATTACAGTCGAGATTCCCTCGACTAATTTTCAGAATTAAATTCGTACTTTGCTTTGTGAATATGCTATCTGTTTTACTTTCCTTAATTATGTGTTATGAACCTGGACTTTATTACATACTCCATGCTTTTACTACCATTATTATAGTAAAATCACTCTAGTTGTTTCCTTTCCCTGATTTAATTCTGATTGGCCCGTTTGAACTTGACTCCCTAATTAAAGGGAGTCCAGGCCTTTAATTGATACTGATTGGTTATTATTTCCATAATTATGTTAGACTAGTTACTCCTTACCTTATTTTCTTTACTCGTTTTCAGAATTATAAACACCCTACTCTCTTTAGCATAATACACCAAGAGATACACGAACACACACACAGACAGCACTCTATTGCTCTGCATACCACTATCCTATTGCCCTACTTCTCTGCACCTTGTTGTTCTATTCTTACTCTTAACTGGTATGTTTCTAGTTTCAGTTTATAGCATCCAACTCAACATGTTTCTATTTGTATTGAGGTTCTACTTATGGTTCTGTTGTTTGCCTTGCAGCTAGTGTATTTGCTTTGTCCATGTGACCTTTCTTTCCTTCTATGTTTAGCATGTATACTTGTCTATGTGATTCCCATTTCCCTTTAGTCTAACATGTCTATTGCTTTCCCTTGTATGTTTCTGTTATGAATCTGCTTGACTCCCAACACTATGAGCATATACCCCCTAATACTTAGTTATTATGTAAACCCTAATCCTGAACCTAATATGTGACTCTGTTTGACACCCCCTTAGTCTAATGATGTTAGATTCTTGGCATGAACATTCTGTGACAACTAGGCTGTGATTGCTTAAACCCTATTGCAATAGCCTGAGGACTATTTGTGTACAAGTCTACTTCCACTATGTGACTTATTTGTCCCCCAGTTCCCCTATACCTGTTTGTGTTTGCTTCCTAAACCATGTGTGTTATGAGTGGCTGATTGTCTTGTTTCTTTCTTCTTCAAACCAGTTTTCATAAAACAAATTCGCATGTTGTTCTCTGAAGCTATTTTCAAAACACTTATTGCAAAATCTACTTTTCAAACTCAACCCTCTTTTAAACTATAGGCACATCTCACTATTCTTAGTTCTAAGTTCAGCCCCCTTCGTGTGAGCACTGCCTCGGGGACCATTTGAGTACCCATCGAACTCTGACACACAAGGTTGGCATTCCACACTGCACTTACTCATTCCTGGCTAGGGTACTTGGGTGTGAGCACTGCCTGGGGTCCTCTAAGATCCTTAGGAACTCTGACACACCTAGGTTACAAGGGTCATGGCATATGGCATGTTCATATCTAGATATTTTAGGCCTACTGTTAGGCTCTCTATGGTAACTTCTTAATCTTTTTATTTATTTTTGTGTAATTCGTGCAAGGCTGGTCTGTAATAATTAATTATAAAAACGATTATGGGCTGGATAGTGAAATGGGCGGGGTTATGCATGCTTAGTATAATTACGGGTAGAAACCATGCTATATGATTTATTTTGTATATGAGCACAGTAGTCACCATGCTTAGGAATACTTGCCATGCATGCATTAGAGAACATGTTTTAGGCCCGTTTATCTCAGCATCTTTTCCATACTCATGCCTTACTTAGAAATCCTGTTCGTAGTTAAATAACTAAAAAATGGTTGTTATGTTACTGTCTCTTCATCTTCACTATGTCTAGAAATCCTGTTTTAGGTTAAAAACATTAGTCATCAATATTTGCATTAGAGATCATGTTACCTTAGGAATTCATTTTCAGCATGCTCATATTACCTATGCCAAACTCATGTGTTAAGGACATATTGCTATTTGCATTAGAAATCATGTGCTAGGTTCAGCAACTTAACTACGCTTCTGCATTTCCTGTTTTGAGTAAAAAAAGATGTGTTAATAAGTAAATTCCGCCCTAAAAAATAATAGATTCTGATTTCTGAAAACATTGTGTGCATTTAGAAAAGCATGCGTAGATTTGCAATATTCTACATGCATTTAGATATCCTATTTTGTAGGACACTGCATTCACATTAGTTTAAATACACCTCTTTTACCACGATTAAGTCTAAACAGGATAACTGGAGTATTTTTTAACCCGCCTAGGCAAGCCTTAGGCATTAAGTTTATCAAAACTGGAAAAAACTGTCTCTTTGCATTGTTTGGCTAATTACATATCAGAATTCATAGTCTAAAACTGGTAAAAAGATCTCTTCTGAAACTCAGTAATCATACTGCCCCATTATTATATTCTCACTTAGACATCTTGCCTTAGGTTCTGAAATTTAAAGACCTTTTTGTGTTTGAGTCGTGCTAATTATGTGTATTAATTTGTGGAGGAATTCATGAGCCTCATATCTGCTCCTGTGTGTCCCCTATACTTGCAGTCCTAAATATTTTATTTGTCTCTTAGAATTTGTCCTTTAAACCTAGGGGTTCTGCCTAGTACCTATCCTTTAGGATAGTAGTCCTAATCTCCTCCAGGACTGATAAGACGGGACGGATAATAGCACGCAATAGAATCCGTGACCAACACACGCTTTAATTACCTTTACGGGGTGGGAAGGGTAGAATATGGATATGATGACCGGTGTGCTAATACCACGTGTAGCCCCACTTCAATGAGTGATTACCGGGTATTGCATTGATGTGATCCATAATACTTTAAACCTAGGACATTTTCTCAAATGTTTACTTTTAATTTCTTTTCCAAACTTTCAATAAAACTCCGATACTTGTTTGAAATCTCCTCTTATGTGAGCCTTGCTTGTTATTTTCTCATTGCCTGAATTCACGAAACCATTTGGCCGGGACTCACAGTTGTGGATCCTGAGGGGTGCCTAACACCTTCCCCTTGGGATAATTTCAAGCCCTTACC